>BQNB010169814.1:0-13740 GCA_026074375.1 Tanacetum coccineum | reverse complement strand
CTTAATATTGTTAGGTATAATTAATACTGTGATTATTGTGAATTGCTATGGATTGTGTTTTCTTGGTTTTTGGACTAACATTTTGCAGAAAAAGCAAAGAAAAGTTTTAGATTGATGATGGAAAAGTTGGTTATTAGAGAAAATAGACAGAGAGTTTTGGTGAGAAAAAAAATTGAGAGAATTAGTAAGAATAAAAACAGAAAGAGAGCTGTGTGGAATAAAAACAGACAAAGTGATTTGGTGAGTAAAAGAATTGAGAGAAGTGGTGAATTGAAAAACAGAAAGAGAGTTGAATATATTAAAAACAGATAGAGTGTTTGGAATGGAATTGTAGTTAATGCTGGTGACTCAAAGTTAAAACTACTAGGCATAAACTTAATACTACTGGTAAAAGTTAATGTTGTTACGCATAAACTTACTACTGCTGGTGAAAGTTAATACCGCTAGGCATAAACTTACTATTGCTGGTGAAAATTAATGCTGTTGGGCATAACGTACTACTGCTGGGCGAAAGTTAATGCTATTGAGGGTATTTTCATAAATACTTCAATTAAGGGTTTCAATCACTCATTTAATCGATTTCATTCACTCATATACTCTCTAATCACAAACCCTAACTCAATTTTATCATTCATCATCAAAACCCAACACAAATGGCGGATCTAAAGTTTGCAGATACTCACAATTTGGTCTCATTTTTGTCTAAACCCGCAGAATGTGAAGGGTTTGAGCAGATAGTGGATTTTCCGAATGCAAATCCTATAAGATATGCACTAACGATTAATCTCACTATATACATTTCATGCACAGAACAGTTCTGGTCTACTATTAAAGCCAAAACTGTCAATGGGGAAGTACAGTTACAAGCCCTAGTGGATGGAAAGAAGATAATAATAACTGAATCAACTGTGAGAAGAGATCTTCAACTAGAAGATGCTGAAGGTATTGATTGTCTACCCAATTCTAACATCTTTGAACTGCTTACACTAATGGGGTATGCGAAAATTTCATAGAAGCTTACTTTCTATAAGGCATTCTTTTCCCCACAATGGAAATTTCTGATTCATACAATTTTACAATGCCTAAGTTCTAAGACTACTGCATGGAATGAGTTTAGTAGCTGTAACACCCCCAAAATGGGTCGCAACGGAATATGTTGTTCCGGGGGCATTACTTCATAGATCAATAGCACAAGATATGAGAACGACCTCTAAAAGAGTCATTTAAAAACTGATACATTGGACAACTATAAAGCAAATTGACTAAGATTTAACCCTAAAAATGTAAACTAAATTTTCACTAAATAAAGAAAAAAAATGCCGAAAATTATTTAAAACAAAAAACCCTAATTTTTAAAAAGGTATTCCTTGTTTTATAAATGAAGTAAAATTAATCACCTAATCTAAATACAGTAAATATCCCAATATTAGAAACCAAACCCCACGACCGTCAAATTAAAATACACCATCAGACCCGAACTAATTAACTTCAAGTTTGCAAGAACATAACAATCTTTACACGGAAAACATCACTTGTGAAACTTAATCCAACAACACTGCGTGGCGCCATCCATTACTAACCCCCCCACCCATAAGCCCTAACCACTAACTACCCTGATACACAATCCCGCACACACAAAAAGACTTAATAAGCATATGAAATATTAAAGAACTTAAAAAAGAAAACCTCAAAGAATCAAAGTTGTAAAGGAAGCTAGAGGGAACACAATAAAAAAAATCATACTTTGGCAGAAACTCACAAAAAAGCCAATAAAAGCTTATACTAAACTGACCTCAAAAGAAGGGTTTTAAGATCTTATCATACTATCTAGCAAAAAACAGCTCAATTAAAGCATTATTCTTAAGAAAATGGAAAGAGAACTAGAAAGCTTTGATGTGCTTAATCTAAAAAATAAAAAGAAAACTAAGCAAGAAGAGCAATTTAAACTACTAAATTAATCCTGAAACAAGCAAACTCAAGATAATAAGCAAAGAAAACACAAACTCCAAATAGATTAGAAAACTAACTAAGCTAAACTAGAAACTTTAAAACTAAAAGAACTTATAATCTACTGATTATCCCTCAAAAAAAGCTAATAAAAACCTAGACTTAAAAGGCTTGAATAAACAAATTATAAAACCTAAAGATTATCTAATTTACAGTTTTTGAATTTTAAGGATATTAATGACTTTAGACAGCAAAAAAAGCTAAGACAATAAGCTAGAAAACAAAATATATAAATACTTAAACTAAATTAACTATATTAAGACTTAACTCCTACAAAAATTTTGTGATCTAAACCTTAAAATTATCTTATCCAAATTAAGCTAATAACACATACAGTACTAACAGAGTTTAGTACTTATAGTGTAAAAGTTAGCAGTTCCTTTCACTTGAAGGAACTTCTGATGTAATTGACATTTTCAGAACAGAAATTAAGCTATGAAATAAATAGCAAATGAAAGCTGAAAATAAATTTATAAATAAGCTATAACTAAACAGAATTCCTACTAAATCTAACTACATACTAACTTAATGTTAGTACTAGTATGTAAAAGGTTCAGCAGTCCTAAACATATGTTAAGTACTCTATGTGCAATTCAAGAGTGCATTAAACCAAACACCCCTTTTAGACTATGACAGATTTAAGAAAAACTTTTTAAGAGAAATCTAATGAACAAGTACTGAATACAAGATAAAAACTAGCTTAAAACAAACTTAATTAACAAATCTTAACAACTAAATAAACATTAATCTAAGATCTATACTATTTTACTATATTTTGGTTTTTTAGAGGTTTTTAAAGACAAATATATGAAAGACTAAGATCTAAACTAATTTAATCAAAAACAGATAAACAACTATGATTATTAAGCTAAATTATACTAAAATAAGCACTAATAAGCAAAGAGAATAAGCAAATAAGCAGATCTAAGTATAGAAAGCAATAATATCATTATTTAAAGCTAGAATTAAAGGAAATGAAGGAGAAACTTACAAACTCCTCTAGCTAAACAAGAGGACCAATAAAGGCAGCTATAAGCTCCCTAGCTTATTAATAAGCTAGGGTAAAAGTCCTTGGGATCTCTTCCAAGTTAAGATCCCCTTCCAAAAGCTCTAATCCAATAAGATCCATGTAAGATTAAACTGATTTAAGGTTTAGATAAGATTAATACTGAATTCAATAAGCTCTATTTCAGCTTATATCAGAAAGGAGCTTTACGAGCTTATTAGCTTATTGAGACAAATTGGCTGATTAAGAGAGATTTTGAATAACAAGAAAAGAGAGCTTATGAACGATTTAAACTAAATTTCATTAATAAAAAGTACTGATTACATTACTTGAAAAGGAGATTACAAAACATTTTAAGGAAAATTACATTTAAGAAAAATACGAAATTTAAGCTAGACTAAATTACTAAAAAAAACTAGATATCTCCCTCGTGTGTGTGAGAAGTGAGGCCTATTTATAGCGCCAGAAATAAGCTTCTAGGATCTCTTGCCCTGCTCTCCAATCTCTGCCATCCAATCCATCAATCATTGGGGCTAAATTTTGAGCCGTTAGATCACTTTGTGGACACCTGAGGATTGCCAGCGTGTCATTCCCTTGATGTGACGTTTGTGCTAGTTTTGTGAGTGTTTTAGCACAAAAACCCACTTAAATTTGTGCTTTCACCATTGTTGACGTGGCTCTTCTTGAGAGAGGGCTTAAGTGATCCTTGATTTGACCTTAATGACCCTGCCATTGTGCTTGAAAGCTCTTGAATTGACTTCCTTGCCCATTAATTTGGAAAACCCCTTTGATTTTGACCTTGGGTAAACACGGGGAAGATGGGTGAACAGTAAATAGGTCTCGCACCCATTTTTAGACAGTTAAAACTGTTGGAGTTTGCATAAATGGCCCCTTTCTTTCTTTTTTTTTCCTTTTTCAAGTTATAAATAACTTTTGGGATTTGCAAAATTGGCCCTTGTGGTTGATATAAAAGGGCATGGGCTAGGGTTTTGGCTTTTCTGGCTTTGGCTTTGTACTCTTCTAATTCTCGTGTCCGTGCTTGCCCGTTTTTTGACTATTTTCTTGTGATTTTTTGACTTATCCGTACCTGCACACACAAAACACAAATACAAGCATATTTTTGCCATTTTTGGTCCATTTTGAGTTTAATTGGGTTATTTTAGGTATAAACGGATATGTGTATTTTACACCTATCATTGGTGCGGTTGGAAATTTGCACATTGCAAATGAGAATGTATATTAGTAGTCAAAACTCATGTGATTTTACTACCGTCACAATTAATGGTGAATCCGAAGAACAAAGAACTATCGAAGAAATTATCCGGAATTATTATGACCGTGAAGATGGTGAAACTACACCGAGATTTGAAGTTTAGTTAGCAAAAAAAAAAGAAATCGAAAAAATAAGAAAAATACAAAAAGAGAAAGAATGTTTGAAGATAATCGTTTCGCATTACCGAAGGAATTACATGAAGGATCGATTATTCGTTGATACGTCTTGAAAATCAACGATGTAGAGTATTGTATAAAGTGAAAGATATCGCCACTTGCGTTGTAGAGTATGTAAAGTTCTGGGATGATCGGAAAGTTGACCGTTACGGGAACGCCAACTTAGGTTGTTGTTTTTGAATAATGATCAAGACGTTGTAAATAGTTGTGTCTTAATCATGGTAATGGTCGGGAAAAAAGTGTCTAGCAACTTGCATCTTAAGTCTTAATCTATTTGTTTCTTTATTTTTATTTAACAACAATTTACTTCCCTGTCACATGATGATTAGCCGCTGGTTTTACGCGAATGAGGACTTGTTCAAGCATGCATGTCTATTCCGTCGTTACGGCCATGTATGCATGTCTTAGCTGCCTCGTTGGTTTACGACTTTTGGTGAAAGTTAGAAGGTTCCTACTCTATATCATTCTTCATCCTAACCGTTGGTTAAATTCGAATGGGGATGTGATCGAACGAACATGTCTATTCCGTCGTTATGACCATGTATGTGTGCTCCAGCTGCCTTATTGAAGTTATACTTATGGTGAAAGATTGTAGAATGATCAACCGTAAGCCTTTCCATACAAAAACCCATATTTACCTTTATAAACTTGTTTCTCCTTGGCTTTAGTGGTGAAGATGTGTATCCATATGGAGTCAAATAAGCTCTCACGCAGTCTTAGAAGCCTTAATCGCAGTACACAAGTCAAATTTGGTGATACCCAATTACCTTTATAGAACTTGTTTCTCCTTGGCTTTAGTGGTGAAGATGTTTATCCAGTGCCAAGCTTATGATAAATACTCGCACGGCCGAACAATTGAGCGAATTAGTTACATGTTACCACATAGATTAGTTGAGTGATTTGAGTGTTTTCATCTTCCTATTTCATGAGGTGTTTGGTTGTGTACTTGTAATCGATCAAATAAGTGCTTTAACAAAAAATATCCTTAAGGATACATTTTTATAAACTTCTAAAGGCTACTTGAGGACAAGTAGGGGGATACTTGATGACATCAAATAACATCTATTTTATAGCATCATTTATCCCATGTTATTAACCTATTTTGTATAGTTATTGCAAAGAATTGTTTTACTTAATTGTTTTATATTGAGAATTGCAGTAAAATTAATGGAGTATATACAAAAATAGCAAAGTAACTTCCAAAAAGGAAGGGTCTTCAAAACTCTACTTCAACGAATATCCTCAAAAATCGTTCACGTCTTCCCCGGCAACGGCGCCAAAATTTGGTACGTGTGTAAGCACTAGTCAAATTTATATATGTATAGTATAAATCCCGTGACAATTCTTTCCAAATTACTTCTCAAACAAGAGAATATAAAAGGATAAAATCTCACTTAAGAAAACACAATACGTATATTTTTAACCGGGAAGTATTTTCTTCTCGGGTCGTATCCCAACGAAGTCGTGAATTGAAATTCGGGAATAATTCGGATTCGAGTCAAGAATGGATAAATGATTTTTGAATTTTGAATTACACTACGAATATAATAGAAAATTAAACTATAGAAACGATTAAAGAATTAAAAACGGTTAACTAATACGAAAAATTAACAAACGTGAATTAAAAATGTGAGCTAAAACTAGAATTTAAAATCTAAAGCACTAATACTAACAATCTTTATACCTAAAAATCACAAAATTAAAAAGAAAATTTTAGGAAAAAGAATTAGAATTTTTTAACTATTTTTTTGAATTTTCTATGAATTTCTAAAGAAAAATGAATTAACTAAAAATAAACTTTTTCTAAAAATTAACACTAAAAATCTATTTCTATTTTTCAAAAATACTAGAATGAAAAAGAAAATTTTTACAAGAAGAATTAGATTTTTCCTACTATTTGTCTATTTTTTATGAATTTCTAAAGAAAAAGAAGTTACTAAAAACCTATTTTAATTTCTAGAAAATGCAAATTTAATTGGAAAAATAAAGAAAAATGATATTTAACTACTAAAAATGTGCAGAAAACTAATGATATAAAAATGCCCAATTTTTACTAATCAATTGAAGCCTAATTTTGCTTATTAAAACATAAACCCTAATTTTATTAAACCTAATTTTAAAAATATTAATACTATTTTATTTAACCTAAAAGAACAGGGTAGAAAGTGCAAAAGATGAAAGTAAAGGGTAGGCGGAGAAATTAAAAGAAATTTACACTATAGTGAAAACAGAACACCCTTAACTATTGAGAAAATACCAAACAAACCCTACGACTTAAACAAAATTTAGCTTATTACAAAAGTGAAAATAAGCAAAAACTTAAAACAGAAAAGTTACACCTGAGCTTTTCTACTACAACTTTAATAAAAGCACATTGACATTTTAACTACTGAATAAGCAAGAAATTTAGTTTTTTAAACTGTGCTACAGTAACTATGATGTTTCTTAGAAATTCTAACTTTTCTAAACTTTGGCTTATTTCTAGCTTAATACTCAATGAAAATAAGAACCAAAAGAATTTACAAGAAGCTTATAATGTGTACTAAAGATTTCTAAAAAGAAATAAGCCAAAAGAAAACTAGATTAACAAGAAATTTGCTCTTAAAAAGTGAAGGTTCAGGCTTGATGACTGTTATTAAGCAATTCCTAATAAGCCTAATGATACAACTTTTGCAGGAGAATTAAGGCTGAACTAAAGCTTAGAAATGAAAATTAACAGATGATCTATATAAAGCTAATGGAGTACTACTAAATTGCTTAAGGCTAAGTTCTTATTATCTACTTACAAGTGCTAAAAAGCAGCTAAGAAAATGATGAGAATCAGCAGTGGTAACTGAGTTACCACTGCTAATGCTGATGTATTTGGCAAAAACTTAAATGCAGGCCAAGACTCTAAGTTTAGGACTTTAACATTAACCCAATTTGAACACTAAAATGCTGTGAATCACTTAACTCTAAAACTACTTGACACTTTTTAGTTGTCTTGGTGCTAGTAAACTATTTTAAACCATAGAATCTTTAAGAATGCAAATTAACATCTGAAACCTTTGGAAAACTTGTTTCTCATGAGAGACTCAACTAAAGAAACGAATTAGACTAATGGTAATTGACTTTTAGAGTCAAAGCTGTGTAGTGCCAAACACTCCTTACACTACTTTATTATTTCTATAAAGCTTTTAAAATCTATCTTTAAACTAAATAACTAAAAACCTTATATCTACTCTAGCTATAACTAATCTAATTAAGCTATTTAAGCTCTAAAATTCCTAGCTTATATTTAAAAAAGAAGTACTTTCTCAGTTAAGCTATTCCTCCTAAATGACAGAATTTAAGATATGAAATCTTAATGAGTTCTAGCTACAACAACTTAAAGCATTTGAATCTCTAAGCTAACTAAGCAATATTGAATAGGCTTAAACTCAAAAAGAAAATGCAATAAGCTACTGGATTAAGCTATTTGAATGCTGAAATCAAAATCATGAAGCTCAACCTTTGAATTTGTAGTCTCTGACCCTAGCCACTCTTTCTGAGTGAGTGGCTTTCAAATTTAAATCCTATATGGCACCTTGCCTCTAAACCAATAAGCTATAAGCTCAATAAGCTGAAATTTGCTTATTAGTCCTTATTGCTTCCAATTTCAAATGAATTAACTCAAGTAATCATTACATTTGTTTTGAATGAACAAATTAAGTTCCTTGATTGATTTTTAAACTAACTTTGAATTAAAATGAACTTGTTAACTTGTATAAGCTACAATGAGCTTATTAAGAGCTTATTATATAAAATCAGCTTATTACATGAAATTTAAGAAGAATTAAGATCACTACTGATTTTTATTCCTTATAAACTGAAAGTACAAGTGAAAGTAGGTAAAGTACAAGTGTTGAAATGCTTTTAACTTTGAATGAAACAAATTGTTAACAAAACGTGAATAGTAAAGCTTAAAACTGAAAATTTGAAAATTAACTAGCTAAAACTAAAACTTGGAACTCTCTAACAGTTGTCCTATCCTGTCTATATATAGGGACTTGAAGAAGAAGAGAAGAGAATGAAACTTCAATCTTTTCTTAGCCGTTGGATCCAATTTGAAGAGATTATAGCCGTTGGATCTTTCTTGCCACGTGTTTGAACCAATGAGAAGCTGCCACATCACCTAATTGACATGGCGAAGGACTTTGATTGGTGGGGTGGAGTTGGAAGAAACGGGAGAGGGATTTGGGAAGGTTGGGTTTGTTCGAGCTTTTTGGCGGGAAAAGTGGTTACAAAGTTGGTAAGGTTTGAAAGTATGACACAAATGGTCCTCGTGATTTATAAGCTCTTTAGCCGTTTTATCTTTCTTCTTTATATAACTTTCAAAAATGGCAAAACCAGTCCCTTACTTTGATATTCCTTAGCTAACTCTTGAAAATACTTTACATCTTGGCAAGTTTAGTCCCTCTTGACCATAAATCTTCAAAATAAGTCCTTGATCATTTATCACTTTGACATTTTTGATTTTGGGCTTGAATTGGGCTTTGACGAGTTTAGGTTCGGCTTTGATCATGAATTTTTCATCTCTTGATCTTGTCTTTCCATTCTTGTCGTTTTTGATCACTTTTCTTCACTTTTGCCTTCATTCCTTCATAGCCTACACACATGGACAAAAACACACAAACACACATATCTTTTGGCATTTTTGGTCATTTTTGCAAGTTTTTACGGGTTTTAAACATGTATAATTAAACATCTATCAAAATTCCCCCAAACTAAGCAATTGTGTGTCCCCACGCAATTTTATCAATTGTACACTTGAGAACCATTGAATCAAAATCTCTTTTAACTTGCAAAATTAAGACTACTAGTTCTCAAAGTGCCCCGGTCTTTAACCTTTTATCCAAAAATGACCTTTTGAAAAACATTCATAGCACTTTTCATATTCCACACTTATAAACACATTAATGGCCTTCATTGCACTTTCTTGCAACTTTTAGGATCACCGAATAAGATACTCCTTATTAATAGAGCACAAGATAGATTAATTCATCATCCTCGATTTTTTACTAGTCCTTTCACTAAGCAATTAAACAAGATCACTTGTCAATATAAGTTAAGATGTTAAGCCTCATATTTATAACTTGTGAACCTTTGAACTCCCAACATGGATATATGATTAGGTGATGATACCCGGTTTAATAGAACCATAGATCAATTTGGACTATAGTTGTATCTAATTCACAATACAACTCAAAGCTCAAAGATTGAAGGGTCAAAAGAATGACTTGGTTTTAGAAAAGGAAACTCAAACCATTTTTATTCTCTTATTTATTCACAACTCACACAATAAATTAAATCTAGGAAGAATGTTCTTAGTTGCGAAACCGCACCTCCGTAGGCACCGGGGGTTTGGTAGCCATCAACAACTTTCCTAGACGATGTCTTTCGACACAATAAATTAACCCTTAGCCTTTAGGCTTTTTTGCATAGCACTTTGCTATTTATTAAGATGCATATTTGCATTTATTATAATGCTTCATTGGCATTTATTCATATACTTTGCGAAATGGAAAAGATTTCACTTTTAGAAAACCAAGTAATTAAGTTGAACCAACATTCTTACTTACAAATAAAGTAAGGCTTTTTCTAGAACATTGATTGACTTAGTTAAATTAAACCGAGCAAGTATGATTAGGTGTTTTAGAAGCTTATGGGAGAAAAGGAACACAAGTTACTCATATGATTTTTAAGACGAATCCTTGCTTAGCATACAAACTTATATTTAACGGATCACTTCTTGTTCTTCACATATCTAAAATCCAAAGCAATAGGATTTGTGAAAGCTTCAAGTAAAAGAACTAGCTAGGGTTTTTGCCCGTCGAGTCAAAATTAATTCTTATTCTCACCATCGGAAGACCAAAAAGTGGTGTTTTTATCAAAAAGCAAGCATCTTTTTCATGCAAAAATTTAAAAATTTCATCACTTTTTCACTTCATAATCAAAAGGTTCATTTCGGAAGGTAAAGACAAGGTTGCGTGGCATGTGAAACATATCGAAGATATACCCCCCCAAACTAAGATGAAACATTGTCCTCAATGTTTTGAAAATAAGGGCAAGGGTAATCAAAAAGCATTAATCTTTGAAAACAATTTTTAAAATATGCCAAAAGATATAATGTTAGTTCGATACGGAAGGATATGAGGTTTCCAAAATTATGAAGGAGAGCTTGGAGACCAATTGATGGAAATTGCGGGAATTCGGTTGTCCTTCCACAATATGAACCATGATAGAAGAGTCATCCAAAACCCGGAAACCTAGACAAAAAAAATCACAAACCACAAGAAATGGAAAAGAACAAGTCTCCTCTCATCATTTTTACATTGTTAGCTCAAAAACAACTACTAAACGAAAACGGCTTAGTTTTTGTTCACCGAGTACAAGCTATACTCGACCCCGAATTGATTTGTCCTTGGGGAAGCAAAGAGAAAATAGAAAGAAGATAAAAAGGATAAGCATGGGGTGCCTCCCACGAAGCGCTTGTTTATTATAGAGTCCCCTAGCTTGACTCATTTCCCCCAAACTAGGTTATCATGGTGGGTCGGTCTTAACATGAAGAAATTCCAAGAGGTGGAAACCTCCCCAAACTAGGTATGAAAGATATACCGTAGCATTTTTGATCCCGGGTTCAAAAAACTTTTTAGAAAAGAGTTTCAAGAGAGAAAATGTGAACCCGGACAATGCTTTGGTAACATGAAAGTCTATTAAGGGTAGTGTTTAGTGGGTCAAAAACAACAAGAATCAAAATAGATTAAGAGGTGCTAACTCATTTGTGAACTCTTCTCCTTAAAACATCCTTTCAAAAGGTTTCTCCATTGAAAATATCCCTGGGTCAAATATCTCACCCGAATGTTATGGGGAATAAACATATTCCACTATGTTAATATCCTCATAAAACACATAAATCACTCCCGACATAAAGGTAGACTCAAAATGGTTAAGTATTTCAATATCGGGATGAACAACATGTAACTTTTTTTTGACTTAGGTTCATCTTTTGTTTCAAAATCCTCTTTAGGCTTTCTTTCCAAAGATTCAACCTTTTTAACATTCATTTCAAAGAAATTCTCATTTTTAAGTAACCCATCTAGGAAGGCAATTTCCTCTTCCTCATTATCATGAACTCCCAAAACATTTTCGTTATCACTTTTGAAAACTTCATGATTAATCTCATCCTTCTCTTTTACAAACTCATTTGTTGCCCATTTTCTAACACAATTCCTAATGGGAGCAAAGAAGGACACAATGGTTTTAACATCAAGATTCTTCTCTCCTCCATCTTCCTTTTTTTTCAAAGAAGATGATGGAGTTTGAACAAATCACAAGTTGTTATTTCTTTTCAAAATCTCATTCTTATCCAAAACTTCTTTGTTTTCCAAAAGTATAAGTCATTCTTTAATGGAAGAGACAATAGAGGAAATTTCTTTTTGAAAGATTATACATTTATTACCTTCACGTTTTTCAACTTTCCATTGGTTAAATCCTCTTTAGTGGGAATGTGGAATGAGAGTGATGTGACGCCATACTTAGTGAGAAAATCACTTTTTAACAACTTCCGAAGAAAGTGAAAATAGGCATTAAGTGATCCTCATCCTTTTCTTTTGGTGAGAAAAGAATCAATCATACAAACCGACTCTTTATGAGACGAGTGTGTGTATGTGAACTCATTCTGCTTCTTACACTAATAATTCAATCTCTCCTCAACCGACCTAAGGGACATTCCTCTCCAAAACATCGATCAAAGTACGAGCCGTCCTCAAAAAATGGCCACCCAAAATAAGAGGTACTACATAATCACACTTCGAAAGTCTACTACACAAACTCGCCGTAAGTCATCTTCCCGACCGGGACCAAGACATCTCTAGCAATTCCCTTTAGGCACACAAAGAGAGCAATTTGCTAGTTCTAGGGTCATCCGGGTAGATTGTAAAGCGGAAGGCCTAACTTTGTGTACATGGAGAATGGCAATAAGGTTAATACTAGCACCAATGTACGCTAGGCTTTGCATTTAAGCTCACTAAAGGTAAAATATAAGTACACGGATGAGAAACTGTCCGGGTCCTCAGCTTTTCGGAAGCATTTTGAGAATGATCGCCGCAATTTCCCACTCACCCGGTGTATATAGCCATCACGATTACATCACGAATGTTCGACAACAAGCGTTTTAACATCTTTACTTATACATAGGCATTAAGATCAAAGCATACCGCAAAGTAATGTTCACATGATTCTTTTTTTGAACATTCCCATAAACTTTTGAGTTATCACTTTATCATTTTCACCTTTCTTTTCATACTCTACCCTAGAAGGATATGGAAGAGTTTTTGTTGGCTTGTTTGGTTTGATTGGTGGAGATTTAGGCAAGAAAAACTCTTCCTTATCAATTAAGATCTCTTCAAAAACACTATCTCTAACCTCATCATCTTTTTCCTTCTCATTCATCCCTTTCCTCATATCGTTTCAACTTTATCTTTCCCATTCCCAAGGTCTACCTGAGGTTGGACCGTTGCGGAACTTTGTGAACTTCGGGTTTCACTTTGTCCTATGTCACCATGTATTCCATAGCCTTCTCATTGACCGGATTGACATAAGGAGGAGGCATAAGGGGTAAAGGACCAATAAGAACAATACCACAACGGTGGTAATCCCTTTGTGGCATCATTCCTCGGATTAGGAATAGTGTTACTTGGCAAAGTACCCGAGGTAGAAGCATGGTTACTTCCCCCATTATTCCCACTATTTTGCATAAAACTCATCATTGCTTTTTGAAAATTTCTTTGCTCATTTTGAAATTCATTTTGCTCTCTTTTAAAATCATTTAAGTTCTTTTGCAAATTGGTCAATGTGGCATCATTAGCTTTTGTGTAGGCCTCGAACCTTGAGTAAGCAACCGGAACTTGTGTACTCGGGGCTTGATAAGCTTGAGCTTGTTGGTTAAGCCCCAAGTTAGCTCCATGGTTAACTTGATTGGTTTGGTTCACATTCCTAGTCCCATTATACCCTTGGTTCCCATTGTATCCTTGGTTAGGTCTAGAAGCTTGGGGATTGGGTTGAGTAAAGCCCGGTGGTCTTGTGTAAGAAGCCACACTAGAAGGAGAGTACCCGGAATTCCCTTGAACAAAACCACCAACCGCAGCGGCTTGTTGGAATTGTTGAAAATTGTCATGATAGACCGGGTAGTCATAAGCTCCTCTAGTTAAGGGACAAGAACTACCATTATGATTAGACCCACAAGTAGTACACCTTTC
>BQNB010169813.1:0-13740 GCA_026074375.1 Tanacetum coccineum | reverse complement strand
GAAATACTTTACTTTCTCTCTCTAGATAATTTGCCAACCCAATCATTCTTGCTTGTGTTATGATATCCAATATACTACACGACTCTCTTCAGCAAGCATTAGGGTTTCTTCGGAGTCAAGAATTACAATAGCACTAGTTCTCTTAATGAAATTACCATCATAAAGCTTTGGTTCCAATTGCTGAGCTTTTTTCAGATAAAAATGATTTTGAAAACCTAGAGCTTGTTTAGTGGTATGGTCATAGAAAATTTGTGGTTTTGTCAACATATAAACAGTTTGTGCTGATTGATCTTTTTTATAAACAATAGTATCTAGCTGTTTGATCTTCTTTTCTAAAGTAATTTCTCTATCAATGTTTCTAGATTCTTCTTTCTTAAAATCATTTTTGAGAAGAGTAACTGTTTGCATTAAAGATTCTTTTTATTTTAGATGTTCAGAAAGAATTTGTTTAAGACGATCAATCTCGACAGACTGTTCACATGAATCTAAAAAGTTATCTCGGCTCTTTAAATCAACATTTTGTCCTTCTTTCAAAACTTTAAATTGTTCTTTATATCTTTCAAGCTCAGCAGTTAAAGTATCATTGACACTTTTATTGTCCAGATTAATCTTGGTGCAATTAATTACTTGGGTTTTCAGTTGTTCAATCACAGATAATATTAGTGCATCTTGTTGTGTAAAGGAGTTAGAATTCTAAACATTTGCTTGTTGTGTTTCGTGCACGTACTGAGAATAAGGAATGATATTGCTATCACTGGTTATTTCAGTTTCTAAATGATTCACAACATTTGACTGTTCAAAAGACGGCCTCGCCTGCACATCTTGATTTATCATTTTGTTATCAATATTATCATGATTGTGTATCTCAGTGAGAACATCTGAACCATAATGAGACAAATTCGCCATAAGAGAAACTTTGGCAGTATTGAGTTCATTACAATCAGAGTCATATGCATCCAAATCATCGGCTTGATAAGCGGCATTGTGGGTAATGACTGTCTGTGTGGCTTGACCTTCTGCAATTCCTGGATCTACCAAAAATGCTAGCTCTTCTTCATGTAGAAATTGACCATTTGCTTGAGCTTGTATCAACAACGCTTTATCCTTAAACCAAGAATCATCCCGTTTCCTTTTAGGTTTAGTGCATTGTTTGGACATGTGTCCCTCCCCTTTGCAGTTGTAACAAATAACAGTCTTTTGTTTCCCAGAATTTCTTCCACTTGCTCTAGGAGTGTAGGTCCTAGTGGTACCCATAGCAAAAGAAATTTGCCTCCCCTGTACTAGTTGTAAAGTCACTCTTCCATTATTAATGGTAGCTTGTTGCCTAGGGTTTGATGAATTCCTCAGCTGGTTGTTGGTAGTAGGATAACGAGATGTGACGACAGCTGATAGGAATGACATCATATGGTTGATGGCATCAATGGGATCGTCACCTTATTTGAACACTGGAACAGTTAAACCCGAGTCTAGTTAGGGAACTTCATATTGTTGTGGTTGTTGGTTGACTGTGGGAGCATATTCCAATTGAGGGATGAATGGTTATAGAGAATAAATGTTGTGATGAACTGATGATTGATAATCATTGGATGGATAAGTAATTGAAAGAGGTGTTGATAGTTGATTGGTTGAGTTAGGGGTGAGCAGAAACTGCACCGCAAACCGTAAAAACCGCAAAAAACCGCACCACCGTAAAAACTGTGTTGCTGTTTTAAGAAAAAAGAAAAACCGCATTTTGCGGTACGGTTGTGATTTTATCCGTAAAACCGCACCATAAAAACCGCACCGCACCGCATATTTATTTTTTTAAACCGAAAATGGCACATTGATTATTTAATGTGTGTTATAAGGCTTCTACAACATATTATCATTAATATTCTTATAAGTTATAAGTGATGCATGTGTTTACATTAAATATATGTGTTCTTATAACCGAAAAAACCAACATTGTAAACCAAAAACAGCAAAAACCGCACGTGATGGTGCGGTGCGGTTAAAAACCGCAAACTTCCAAAAACCGCAAAAAAACCGCAAAACCAAAACCGCAAACTGTGGTGCGGTTCGGTTTCTATTTTTGATGAAACCGAAAGTGCGGTTGTGGTTCGTTCCTTGCATGAGAAGTTGAATTCTTTCCCAAAGTTCCTTGGCAACTTTATGATTGCTAACTAATGCATAGACCTCTGGCGGTAAGCCTTGAAGAATGATATTTGTAGCATTGACATCACAATCAGCTTGAATTGCATCTGCTGGAGTTACTTCAGAGTATTTTCTTGGTCTAGTCACTCCATTCTCCTCAATCGTAGGCCAGATGAGTGGACCATTTTCAACGGATTCAAGAATTATTTGTCCATGTTGTCTATTCATTATGTATAGCTCCATTATGCTTTTCCAAGAATCGTACATATCTTTTTCCAACATAGGTGGACGATTGTCAGCACCCGAAAGAATCGCTTTGTCAGCAAGAGTCGTCATTGAGAAATTTATATGTTAAAAGATTACTGTTTGATCGAATGGTGATTGAAAGTAATTGTGTTGTTATGAGTTGTCTTTTGTTTAGTTTATGTCTTGAAACATATCGGGATTTTACAATTCTTGACAAAACCAAGAAAACAAGTTAATGTTTCACGGGATTTTACAAGTCAAAGAAATAAACCGTATAATTTTTTGTTTTAGCAACTTTGTGTGTTTTAACTTTAGTCCAAATGAAGTTTCAAATTCGGCTCGCAAAAACTGCTAATTAGGTTGACACTGAAAACTGCGAGTTAGGTTAACACTGAAAAACTGCGAGTTAGGTTAACACTGGAAAACTGCGAGTTAGGTTAACACTAGAAAACTGCGAGTTAGGTTAACACTGGAAAACTGCGAGTTAGGTTAACACTGGAAAACTGCGAGTTAGGTTAACACTGAAAACTGCTAATCCGGTGAATACTATGAAACTGCGAATCCTGTGATGCTTGCAAAACTGCCAATCCGGTGATGCTTGCAAAACTGCTAATCCAGTTAATACTTGGAGATGCGAATCCGTTTAAGCCTGAAAAGCTGCTAATCCGGTGAGAAATAGTAGCTGCGAATCCGGTGAACTACTAATCCTTCCAACTGCGAATCCTGCCAACTGTAAATCCTGCTAACTGCGAATCCGGTGACAAAACACAAAATCTCAAAAACACAAAAAGACTAACTTTTGATTGTTTTTTTCCTTTTGCAAAAGTTCTTGTATAACTAGTGTTACTAATCCTATAGGAACAAGAAAAATGGAAACTTTAAGGTTTTTAAGCTGAAAATTTTAAAATCAAGATTTTGTTCTTTATAAGGCTATTCGAACACAAAGATTGAACAAAATGATGCTTTTCTTGATTCTAAGCTTGTACACCTATATTCAAACGATACTAGATTAGATTTACCAAGGTAAATGAGCCTTTAGTGTACACACAAGCTTCGAAAACAAAGAAAGAACAAGAAAATGACGTACGAACTAAAGAAAAAACGAACCAAAACAAACACAACAACTAAACAAATCACTCCATGGCTCTTGATACCAATTGATGAATATCTAATAACATACTTGATGAGGGAAAGAGAGGTGTTTCTAGAGAGAGAGTAGTTGGATGAACACTTTAGAGACAGAAAGTTAACATGAAAGAAAAATGCATTAAGTGTGTGAAAAAAATGAACAACCAACCCACCTCTCCAAGGCATAGAGAGGTGTATAAATACCTCAATATGACCGTCCATGGATAGGCTTTACATGGGCTTTTCCTAACTTGGCATATTAAGTTTCCAAAAATAACTAAACGAGCTATCTAATGATATCTCTGGAAGTGACCGACACTTTCATGTTTCTAACAGTCAATATTAGTTTTAGTTTGTAATAGGCTAGTCGGTTTTTACGGGCTTAGACTGTAATCTAATATTATCCACGTTTCGGGCCTTGAGCCCATCCAAAATGCCAAGCCAGGCCCAGTAAGAAAGCCCATACGCCATCTTATGGACTTGGACTATAAAAGCCCCTCTCAAAACATGAAGAGGATGTTGGTTGTCATTTTTTTCACATATCAAAGATAATATTTCAATTCTCTTTACCTTCTCTCTAGTTTCTCTCTCTAAAACTCTTCCTTCATTTCTAGCTTATTTCGTGTAGATTGTTAAGTGTGTTGTGATATGGATTAATAAAGTGGACAACAAAACCATCCATACAATCGATAGAAACAAAAACAAAAAACAATTGCTAAAGCAAACAAATTACAAAGCAACTCAACGACCTTTAAGCTTTTGGAATTCTCATGTTGCTACCACCAACGTAATCTTGGCCATGAATTTTGCTAGTATCAAACTCGTAATTCTGAAGTTGTTCCACACTTTTTTTAAGAGTAATGATGAAGTATCACTTACATGTACCAAATCTAAGAACATCTCTTTTATAAAAACTATGGCAATTTGTTATTTCTTGGATTCATTTCATGCTTCGTCAACCATGACACAAAAGTATGAGTTTCCCCTTTCACTTCTAATATAATTATTGTGACAACTCGTATTTTCCAGGTTAATATTCTATGATAAACTTGCACTATGTCTATTTTGAACGGTTACGTATTCAATTTAACCTAAATCTGGGAGGTTATCCCATGCATAACAAGAAACGTCGTTGAACGTGCACCGGATTTAGCCTAAGTTTAGTCTACATATATTTAGCATATTACATTCATCATGGTCACGTTATATAACTTACTTTAATACGACTTCATAATATTTACGTATACTATTTTAATTCCTTCACTTATGCATGCATACCCATGATATTTTCATCTTTATATCATAATACCCTCTAGACAACCATAGTTTAATTCAAATTTAATATTTTTCCCTCTCTTTTTCTCCCCTTCTAAATGTCCCACTCTTAATACATACCAAGCAATCTATAATTTTTCTTGTTTATATCCTAAAGTACTACCTTAACCCTTTTTATTATTTCTCTTTACCTATTTTATACAACCTCTTACACTAATCACTCAAAATAAAACACAACCCCCCTCCATAATCAATCACCGATGACGACCCCCATGCTCATCTTCTATCTCCTCACACATGTCTCCCATTTTATCGGAAAGGACCCTTGGCTTATAACCCTAACTCCACTTTGCCTTCTCCATTGTCAACCTTGTAACTCTCCCCCAACACCCTCCTCTAACCCACAAAAATGGAAGCCATGAAACACTCCCCCATAATACTTTTTGTCCCTTTAAGCACACCTAAAGCAACTTAATCCTTTACCATGTAACTAAACCAAGAAACTAGCTAGTTCCTTAACCCTTCTCCTTATAAATAACAACCCTTATTCCTTCATTTTTTACACTTAAACAAAAAATATATAAATCACTTTCTCTACCCCACCCCCTCTGGTCTCTCGACAACAAGGGAAAGATGCATGTTTTTAAAGGGTGCACAAGTCTTGGTTATTAGTATTTGAAAGCTTGGGTTTGTAGTTATATATTAGCGTTTTCACATTAGGGTTTTCAGGTTATACTTCACAAAATATTTCCATCATCTAGTGAGCATACTCTATACATATTCATACTTGATTATACTTTATACATCATATTATATCCAACTTATATCACCAATACATGGGTATAGCTTAGAAACAAGTCTTTCAAATGAGAATACAAATGTATCTGATCATCGGTACACAAAATGGGTTCACTCCCGTTTTAATGAAACTTGCGTGGGATTTAGCCTATTGACACTATACTTTGACAAAAACATAAACGAAAACTAGAGCTTACAGCATTGTTATAACATTTTTTTTGCAAAAATGGTGTAAAAAGCTAAATGTAGAACCTTGCTGACCAGCCCACTTTAGGGCATATTTATAGCTAGTTATGGTTAGAGTCGGGTTCTAGGGTAAACTTAGAAGTTGTAGATGGTATATCCCCCTTTTCATAGCCGCTGGAATTACTAAAAACGGAGTTAAAATGAGTAAGTTACGGCCTTTCAAAACTCTGTCAAGCTGCTTTGTATATGCTGAGTAAAGCTGAAAAATAATCTGTCTGGAAAACAGCAAAACCATTCTGAGGCACTTAATGCCCGAGCTGAAGGAAATACCAAACTAACTTTTTAGAGTACTCAATACCTAGTTTGCAAAAAGTCTGGACTCGCGTCCGTAGGATCTGTAACGAGGGAATTATGAGTTGTTAAAATAGGCGATCGGCAGCTTTTGAAAATTGTTGAAAACACAAAAATTAATTATTTCACTTTTACCTAATCAATGTTTTAACTTATAAAACTTAAACGCAACCGTGCACGGGTGATATAAGGTTTATAAAAATTCTTACGCATCATTCCACTCTAGTTTCATTTTCCTAAAGCATATTATTTATTTAGGTAGCGGTTAGAGTTCCCGTGCATCGTTTTCAGTGCTTACCTTCTTCATTACCGATATTACTATTTGTATTGTCGGTGTTGAGTTTATTGCCCGTCGCTTTAAATTGGTTTTTGAATATAATTGATTACGATGTGCCTAAGTACTGATAACTCACTATGCACATTATTATGAACTGTTAATTACTTTGCGTAAGCGCGAGTGTTATAAATAGATCTATTAGGATTGACATCCACTATCTTAGTTGGTGCTTAGGCTATGGGCCATCGGATGCGTTATTACCCTTCGAATGATAGGTAGTCTCTCGTTGGACACCTACAAGGGAACTTTACTTTGCATGAATTTGCATACATAACTTTGTTTAGCTTCGGTGTCATGAGCTTAGTGCAATCGTAATTCATTTTCTAGATATTGTATGCCATGCAATAATTATTTTAACATTGCGGTACACATTATCATGTACGTAAACCTATGATACTCACCTATATTTATGTTTGACATTTTTAAGCATGATTGCTCCGGTTGCTAACCCGTTATGGACTTTTTATGTAAGTGGATTGGAGGGCGCATTCATCATACGAACACGTAAACAAGTTTGTAAACGAGTATGTAATCAAGTTTGTAAATAAGTGTGTAAACGAGTTTGTAAACAAGTTTGTTAATGCACATTTATTCTCCCCCAAAATAATTCAAAACAAGTAAAATAGGGACCATGAAACTCACCTCAAGCAAAGTAGTGAATACAAAATGAAAGTAGTGGCACGAAAAACAATGTGGAACTCTAACCGCAACCTAATTAAATAGTAAGGTGCGTTTAGGAAAAATATGATATGTATAAAATGCATATGTGTTTTAAAAAGTTTTATCACCTTTGCATACCCATAGTGTGGTTTTATATAGTTACGCAAGTCAAAAGTTAAGGAAACAAAGAACACATCTTTATAACTTATAAAATTTCAAAACAAGTTTTATAAGGTTTTAAGCCCTAGTTTAAATGAGCGTATCTACTTCGTTATTTGATGTTTTTATCCGTTAAACTCTCTAAACGTAGGTGAGTATGTCTACTTTCAATATTTCAAGACCTTGCTTTGGGAAAACATGCTTTAAGTGTTGGTTTGCGTAAAATAAAGTTTGGATCTGCTGTTAGGGTTTTTAAAGAGTTTCCCGACTTCGTCGGGCCATAAATAACTCGTTTTCTAATGAAATTTCATTTTTCAAAAGTCTATGTCAATTGTTTTTGAGTCTACTTTCCAAAAATATAAACCATTTGACTCAGTTCATTACCTATTTTTCTCAATAATTCAAAATACACACAGAACTCAAGGTTGTGAGTTTACAGCAACATGTACCCAACTTCCTAAGGTCATATATCCTTTGTTACTCAACCTCACGACTCAATTAAACTTGCTACATTTAAGTTAGAGTATTATCTGGCTAAAGTTCAACTGGACCAACTTCCTAAAATACTCCTAAAATCGTGATAACTAAGTTTGAAATTCGGAACTCAGATTCTTGTCGATATTGACACTTGATCGTATAACATTTATTTACCATATCAAATCAACTCCAACATTTATGAAATTCGACGTGGGACTAGTTAATACCTATATCTAAATGTTTACCAAAGGGGTTTAGCCCAGAAAATTTAAAAAGTCTATTTCTATGTGTCTAAACTCGGCTGACGTTTTTGCTTGAATTTAAAGTATGGTTTCTTGTTTTAATTTCAATCTTCAACACATAAGGCATATAAAGGTGATATAAAAACAACATGAAATGATGTATGAGTATGTAAATAAGTATGAAATTAGTATAAAAATGCTTACAAAGAAATGGGAGTGATTAGTGAGCTATAAACCCAAAACTATCACTATAAAACCCTAACTAGTGTTTGTAAACCTTTGCTTCCAAAACCAACACCTTGATCTTCTTGCAAATTACCTAAACTAAATTTTGGAACCCTTGATGTGTTGTTGATGTTTCTGATTCGTGATATAGGGAGAAAAGGGAGAAAATGTGTGCTTTTGTTGTGGTAAATGAGAAGAGATGTAGTGCTATGTATATATAGGAAGAGTGTAAGACTTTTTAGTCTTGGAAAGATCTTAGGAGACAATCTATGACAAGAAAAGTTGGAGGGTAAGGGAGAAATGACATGGGATGTGGGTTTGTGTAAGAAGGAGAGGAGGAGGGATGGTTTGGTTGAGTGTGTAAGAAAAACATAAAGTGAATAAAGTATTCGGCTCTTTAGAATTGGCCATTGTAACTTCTAAAAAGAGAAATGAACCCTTTTTTGAACAAGGTGAACTATTATTAATTACCAAAACATTACAAATAAAAGAGGATTATAGACATGCCTATAACCTTTAAGACAAAACATCATTCAACTGATATCTTGAACATAAAATTAGAAACAAATCTGACAACACTAAAATATTCCTCAAGCATCAACCCAAACCAGAGGGTAGATTATAAAATCTTCTTATAATCTGAGTTCGCCTTTAATTCACCAAGACCATATACTCATGATTACATTTCCCATCTTAACCAAACACACGGCTTGTTCAACCCACATCCACAACAAGCAGTGCTGAGAAAAAGAAAGGCATCATCATGTAGTATATAGCCCTCATTCATAAATGACTAAGGGGCTCTTCCTAACTAGCTACATTTCCTGCATAATTGTTCCAAGGATCAAAATTAGCAGCTACTACCTCACTAATATGATACAAGGTCTAAAAGAGGTGCATGTATCACTAGCCAAGAAACACACACCCTTAATCATAACCAGCCTATCCTCCTTGACAATGTATAGCATGGACCAAGAAGTGTCATCTTTCACCACTCTCTATACCATACAACATACATTGCCCACCCAAATCACTTACTCTTTATAGTGAGTGACATCTTCCTTATGGTACATTTAACCAGTTAAAAGACCCAAATGACCCATAATGGATTCACAGACCCTTCCCAAGGCTAATCTATAAAAACCATAAGGGTCAAGAAGGAAACTTTTACCCAGAAAAACTCCAAACTATTAGATTCACTCCACTATAGTGATTTGCAAATATATACTATCAAATATTAATCATTTTGACAGTAGAAGCTCTGCAATATAGAACATCTAAACATGCCCTTTTTAAAAGCTTTGCAGAGATATTGTTCTATTGTAGCAAGACATAATCATTTGTAGTTCATCATTACATTCCAGTTTGATGCAACTTTATCAACATTGGTGGACTTCTTCACCTTAAGGCCTAATAGTTGTAATTTCACACTTTCAGTAATGATTATTTGAACAGTTTTTCCATCCTTCACTTCACCAGTAAACAGTCTAGTATTCCTTTCTTTCCAAATATTGTATACAACTGTAGCCAATAAAATTCTCCTTAGAATGCTTCCAATGGAGTTATTACATACACTCCTAGCATACTGATCAATCAAGGCATCCCAACTATTTGACAAGTCTCTCTTTTCCATTCTATCTTTCAAATCCTCCTAAATTTTCCTTGAGAAATCACATTCAAAGAATAAGTAATTGTGAGAATCATTTACCTTTTTACATAAAGGACATTTCATATCATTGTTATTGTTCTAAAAGGCCATCATTCTTCTTGATCTATTTGTAATTTCCTTTTACCATATGCCATCCATCAAGATAAAAGCCAATCTAGGTATTACATTGGGAGAAACCACACGCTTTATACTAGTTTAACTTCAGCATACATGGTACTTAAGGTTCTGCCCAAGCTATCTTTGAAGAAAATCTCAGTCATATTCTCACAAGCCTATCAATCCATTTTGTTTAATCTTCTCTTTGTAAATTTAGAATAGGGACACTTAGATTAATAATAGGAGGAAATTAAGCAGCCCATTCATCAGACCATATCCACTTATTATTCTGAATCACATCCCAAACACTCATATGCATCATATATGTCCTTATAATTTACTATGTCATTTAGGATACCCACAGAACTCCATTGATCATACCAGACATTAGTGTTCTTACTATTGCCCAAAACTTTCATCACATTCATTTTGAATTTTCCCTCTCAAGTCGCAATAGAGTTTTCCATAATCCAGCCTATCATTGATTCCGCTTTGAATGTCCCATATGCCTTCTCTCTTCTCATCTCCTCTTCACCTTTGAGTGTTAACAATTCACACCATTTGACCTAAAATATATTTACCTAAGAGTCAATGTTCCACAAGATCTTATCAATAAAATGTTCTTTCAAGGCTTTAAAGGTCTTAAACTCTGCACCCCACCTTGACTTTTAGGATTGCAAACATTTTTCGCAGGGTCAATCTTTGCTTTCCCTCGGGGGGGGGAGGGGGGGGGGGGGGGGGGGGGGGGGGGGGGGGGGGGGGGGGGGGGGGGGGGGGGGGGGGGGGGGAACTTGATTTACCATTGGCACAAATGCGGCCAGCCTGCTACTCTAGAATAAACCATGACCGTTAACTGAGCGTAAAGGAACCCTTTTATAATTTTATATCAATGTCTTTTCAGCCATAGACTGTGGAATTTTGAAAACTGTTGCCCAATAGAAATTAAGAAAGAGGATAACACAGATGCTATTAGTTTAAAGGTTGAAGAAAGTCTCAGCAAGTCATAAGACAAGTATCTGTTTTTCCATTCTTCCACTCTTAACTTCACTTTATCAGTTAGCTTTTTTCACTCCTTTGAGGTTAATTTTTGGTAATCAATGGAACTCCTAAATACTTAACTGGGAGTTTTCCAACTGTAAAAGGAAGGATATCGAGGATCTTTGTTTTAGTTTCATTTTTCACATTCTTAAAGAAAACTGTGCTCTTTTCCATATTTGGGATCAAGCCAGGCATTCCACTGAATTCTAACATAGTGCTTTTGATGACTTTAACAGACTCCACATCACCATTGCAAACAACTAATAAGTCATCAGCAAAACAAAGATGAGTGAGTTTAAGCTCTTTACATCCAGTGTGAAATTTGAACTTTTGATTCTATTTGAAGCATCTTTATGGCCATATAGGATGAAGGCAAAGTGAAGACATCCATTACGACAAAGTAAAACGACATGGGGACATATGATCACCTTGTCTTAAACCCTACCGAAGACTTGGAAAGATAACCTTTTCTCTCACGCATTTAAAACAAATAGAGAATATATAGCAGTTGAAACCCATACCATAACCAATTAAAAAACCATTTCTCGATTGGAACCGCAAACTGGTTTATAGGGACAATCTAGGAATCTCGGCAATATCACATGTATCACAATCAGCAGGCTTTTTTAATATCAATCTTCATAACAACATCTGGTAGTCCTACTTTTCCTATCATATCCGTCAGCAATTCATGAGTAATAAGTAATATTATCTTAAAATAACTCTCCAACTCTCCTTTGAATGAAAGCACTTTGATTCAAAAGAGCTGATTCTGAAGTTCCCTGATGCAAATGCTTTATTCTTGCCATATATTGTTTCTGACCATAGTCCAGTGGTGGTTAGATTTCCTTTTATCTATGAAAAGAAGAAAAATGCTTTTAGATTTACAAATTACATAGCTAATAAAGAAGATTTCATTCCTACTGTTGCTGCTGGCTGGGAATACGAAGTCTAAAGTTATAAGATGTATCAGATAGTAAAGAAAATGAAAGCTCTAAAACAAAGCCTCAATGCCCTTAGTTAGAAGAATGGTAATCTGTCTTTGAAAGTGGAAAAGTGCAGAAATGAACTTAAAAATGCTCAAATAAATCTTGATAAGTATCCTCATAATCAAGACCTTAAAGAGAAACAAGTGTAGGCTTTAAATGATTACAATGAAGCTGCTAATGATGAGGAAAGTTTCTTATTTCAAAAAGAAAAAGTTGAATGGATTAGCAAACGGGACAAAAATAATCAATTCTTCCACAAAATCATTAAAAGTAGGAGACAAGCTAATAAGATTATCAGCATTTGTGATGATAATGATAATAGATTAGAAGGGAACTTGATGGAGGAGCAGTTTGTAAACCATTTCAAGAAGTTTCTTGGAGCTGGCCATGTGACAAATGACTTAATGAATTTTGAGGGAGTGTTTGGCACAAAGCTAAGTAATGATGAATCCATGGAAATGATTAAATAAATTACTGATTCTAAGATTAAAAATGCTATTTTTGACATTGGTGAAAATAAGGCTCCAGGTCTTGATGGATACACTTCTACTTTCTTCAAAAAGCCTAGAAGATAGTAGGTAATGATGTCTGTATGGCTATTAAAGAATTCTTTACAACTGGAAAGCTTCTTGGTAAGTTGAATGCTACTATAAATTCCCTTATTCCCAAAGTAAGCACCCCTAATAAGGTTTTAGATTACAGACCAATTGCTTGTTGCAATGTGATCTATAAATGCATAAAAATAATAACTAAAAGAATTAAACTTGGTCTGCATAAGCTAGTCAACTTGAATCAAAGTGCTTTCATTCAAAGGAGAGTTATTTAAGATAATATTCTTATTACTCAAGAATTGCTGACGGGATATGATAGGAAAAGTAGGCCTAGCAGATGTTGTATGAAGATTGATATTACAAAAGCCTGTGATACTGTGAATTGGAGATTCCTAGAAATGTCCCTAACCCAGTTTGGGTTCCATGAGAAAATGGTTAAATGGTTATGGTATGTGTTTCAACTGCTAAATTCTCTATTTGTTTAAATGGTGAGAGAAAAGGTTACTTTCCAAGTGGTAGCGGTTTAAGACAAGGAGATCATATGTCCCCATGTCTTTTTACATTGGTAATGGAAGTCTTCACTTTGCTTATGGCAAAAAATGTTCAAAAGAATCAAAAGTTCAAATTTCACACTGGATGTAAAGAGCTTAAACTCACTCATCTTTGTTTTGCTGATGACTTATTAGTTGTTTGCAATGGTGATGTGGAGTCTGTTAAAGTCATCAAAAGCACTATGTTAGAATTCAGTGGAATGCCTGGCTTGATCCCAAATATGGAAAAGAGCACAGTTTTCTTTAAGAATGTGAAAAATGAAACTAAAACAAAGATCCTCGATATCCTTCCTTTTACAGTTAGAAAACTCCCAGTTAAGTATTTAGGAGTTCCATTGATTACCAAAAATTAACCTCAAAGGAGTGAAAAAAGCTAACTGATAAAGTGAAGTTAAGAGTGGAAGAATGGAAAAACAGATACTTGTCTTATGCATGCGGACTTAAACTAATAGCATCTGTGTTATCCTCTCTTAATTTCTATTGGGCAACAGTTTTCAAAATTCCAAAGTCTATGGTGAAAGACATTGATAAAATTCTAAAAGGCTTTCTGTGGTGCAATGGTAAATCAAGAGAGGAAAAGCAAAGATTGCCTGGAAAAATGTTTGCAATCCTAAAAGTCAAGGTGGGTT
>BQNB010169812.1:3232-13740 GCA_026074375.1 Tanacetum coccineum | reverse complement strand
TAAAAAATCCTCATCTTGTAACTTTGTAATTCTTCTAGCTTCTTGCTAGTTTTTTTAATAAAGTGCTGTTAAAAAAAAAAACTACATACTGATGAAGAAGCCTTAAGAGAAACACTAGAAGAACAAACAATGGTGAAAAGGCACGGGAGGAGAAGATTAGGCAAAAACAAGCTGATGATGATGAATACTTTATGGAATTTGGGGTGATGAGAATTGATTCAGATTACGAGTTAGTTTTTTGCATGAAGCAAAATTCATAGATGGCGCCACTCCTCCATCATCATCCAATAAGCCAAGGAAGCATAGATTTGAAGCTTCAATATTTATTTTCTCTACTTCATCCTTAAATTTAAGGAAAAGTATTTGAAGATAGTGAAGCCCGTGAATATAAAATGTCTTGAAACCGTGGCAATATATAAGAAGTTGCTCAAGAAGAGGGCAACTCATGGTTAGACGCTTAATCATTTCCTCGTCTAAAAGGATACTATCAAGGTGCAAACATTTTAAAGACTTGAACTTGATAGCATCAACCTTCAAGGACGAAGGCAGCTCACATGCACATAAGGTCAAAGATGTCAATGAAGCGGCAGATAAGAGTATGTCAGGCAAACGGTACATCGGTTGTTCCACATATATTGGCCAGGTCGCCGCACTAATCTCTAGCACCTTTATGCCTTTCTTAAATAGTCTAAGGCATCTGTCAGTAATGTCTTCTTTTGTAGCATCCTGGAATCCTCCTGTATAGAGTTTGACTGTGTGCACGCTCACGTTTTGCTCGGAAAATCTGGATATCGTATACTCAACATACTTGAAAAAAGCTTCCCTTTTATCTTTGTCCGTGTCAAAAGGAATCCCTGATGACTTTATGACTTTGTAAAATGTATGAATACAGAAATTTAGAATGGGGAAAGAAGCTGTTAGAGTAAACCAGTTTTTAGTCAATACACTCATTCGAACAAGCTCTTTTGGAGAATCAGGAAGCTGTGAAATTCGATCAATAAAATTCTGTTTTCATTCTTATTGGGTTATCCTCCATCTTACAAAAATAAAATTCTAACCAAAAGCAGGCTCTTTTGAATTGTGCCTGCAAAACGGGAAATCAAATTAAGATATATTGGAACTAGTTAGCATCTTCTTTTTGTGAATTACCACGACAGTATTCATATTTAGCATATGAAATAAATGTAAATAAAACATTAAAAGATCCAAGAGCCATTAGTCAAGTAATTGTTCAACATGTTATTAAAGTTTATAAACAAAAATCAAACCCCGTATGTAAGTAAATTCTTAGATCGTAGCTCCTCCAAATTCTTTGCCGCCAGAGAACAAAAATAAAACCAGTATTTCCTTTGTTTTAGCAGTGAAATTTTGTCTGGTATAGGTTATATAGCTCACGGCCCAACTAAAACATATGGCATTACTCGTATGTTGGCCCATCTATAGTGATAAAGGGTGTTTTTTCTAGGGGTGTTGATCGGTTCGGTTATTGGGTTATTTGGTTTGTTCGGTTAAAAGTTTTTTTAAGGTCAACCCATATACTGACCCAAACCGAATTCAATATCGGTTTTCGGATCGCTTCGATTAAATTCTAGTTCGGTTCGGTTTTCGTGTTTACCCGAATTACACAATTTATTTAAAAAATATATATATATATATATATATTTAGCCAAAAAAATTATATCAAACATAGAAAGTGTTTTTCAATATTAGGATAAAATTTTATTGATCTTTATATATATATAAATATAAATATTAATTTTTTTGTATATAAAATTTTATTGATCTTTTTATATATATATAAATATATAAAAATATATATATATTTATATAAATTCGGTTTTTGGTTTAGACTGTCAAACCCATATCCAACCCGAAAACCAAATTTGTAGTTCGGTTCGGTTCGGTTTTAACAAATTCGGTTCGGTTTCAGTTTTCGGTTTTTTCGATTTTTTTGCTCACCCCTAGTTTTTTCCACCAAGAACCCTTTATAAAAAAATTTACTTTGGAATTTGAGGTATCTTACTTTCAATTCACACTATTCAAAGGGTTCAACAAACGATCTGATGTTTCATGATCAAGGGTGTAATACTTTTTGGAGTAGCGGTTCTTATATATCGTGTTAACAATCGAAGGCGAAAGAAAAAATGTCTACTTAAGTGGGCTTCTTCATAAAACAAAAAGATGTGTGCATTTGGTTTTAAACTTTACAAACCAAATTGTTTAGAATATATTGTAAGAGGAGAGTTATATTAGATATCAAAAAGAGGTCGGATACCAATGACTCATCCTTACGATTCATCTAAAAAATAGCTGAGATTAAAAGGATTTTATTATTTCATCTATTTTTTAAAACTTAAATATCTTTTAAACTGTTAATTATTAAGCCAAAAAAAATATACTCACGATGAGCATTTAATTATCTTTCTATAGATATTTACTTTGATACACTTTTGACAAAAAAAAAAGAATTGTGTTTTCACGTTTTTTTTTCGTTGTTAAAACTTGCATGAAAATATCATATGTGATTAAACACTAATTTGAATATTCGTAAAAAATCATATATGATATAACGCTAACATCGAATTACATGTGATTGCATTAAACTTAAATATCATATATGATTTAACACTAATATCACATATGATTTCTCATGCAAGTTTCAACTACGAAAAAACAAAAAAAAACGTAAAAAATGTGATAAAACGAAGAAAATTTTTTGTCGAATGTATATTAAAGTGGATATCGATTGAAAGATAATTTAATGCTCGTCGTGATGGTATATTTTTTCGCTTAGCGATTAACGGTTTAGGAGATATTAATATTTGAAAAAAAGGATGCAAATGATTTTTGGGTTTAATTTTATCCATTGGATCAAGATGGAGATGGAGGATGGAGATTAGACATTTGGTATCCACATTAACTTTGGTATCCAAATTAACTTAAATCGATAATTAATACTAAATATTTATGATTCTCTTAGATGGAAGTTTTTGGATTTGGTCATGGTGGAAATGAGGTTTGGTTTCAAGTGGAGAAAGTTGATAGAGGGAAGCCTTTTGAATGTTCGTGCCTCTATTCTGGTTAATGGAGTCCTTACTGGTGAGTTTGAGATTTGTAGAGGTCTTCGTCAAAGATATTCGTTGTCTACTTTTCTGTTTATTTTGGCAATACATGGCTTGCATGCAGTTATTCGCACGACTTTACAAAATGGGCTCTTTAAAGGCGCTTTGATTGGTTAAAGGGTATCTTGATGTCTCATTTGATGTATGCTAATGATGTCATTTTTATGGGATACTGGTCGTACCAAAATGCTAATAATTTGATTGGCATATTACGATGTTTCTTTCTTACTTATGGTCTTAAAATTAACGTCAAGAAAAGTAAGCTTTTGAGAGTTGGGGTTGATCATGAGGAGTCTTATGAGTTGGCGTCCATTTTGGGGTGCGGGGTGTCCGTGATGCCTTTTACTTATCTGGGTGTTCCCGTTGGCCGTAACATGTATCATTTAGCTAAATGTAAGGATGTTGTGGATAAGTTTAAGCATAAACTCTCTAAATGGAATTCCCCCACTTTATCTGTAGGTGGAAGATTGGCTCTTATCAAGATGGTGCTCGGGAATTCACCGACCTACTATATTTTGCTTTATAAAGTCCTGATTACTATCGAAAGAAATTTAGAGTCCTTGCTTAATAATTTTTTTCATTGGAGGTAATTTGGAAGACAGGAAAATGACATGGGTTGCTTGGAAGAAATGCTTGGCTAGTAAAGAACTTTGCGGGTTGGGTGTTAGTAGTATTTTTGCTTTAAACAGAGCTCTTATGTTCAAATGGATTTGAAGATTTATGAAGGATCTATGGATCAAGGTTATTAACAATATCTATGGGAATTATAGTCTCACGGGAGAGGCGTCGTTTCCTAGCTCTGCCTTTAGTCCTTGGATTGCGATTTTGAAGACCTCCAAACATCTTGCAGAGAAAGGCACTTATCTTCTATCATTGTGTAAACGAAAGGTTGGGGATGGGTCTTCGATTTCCTTTTAGGATGATGATTGGTGTGGTGATAGGCCTTTAAAATTGCGATTCCATAGAATGTCCGCTCTTGATGATGCTAAATCATGTACCGTTGCGGAATGTTTGAGACTTCTGGATTAGTTCTCGGCTTTTATAAGGCCTCCAAGAGGAGGCAATGAGCTCCTTCAGTACACGGCCTTGAGAGCTTGTACAACTTAGGTTACGCTCTCATCTCAGAAGGATGGCTGGATTTGGTCCCATGGAGTTTCGGTTGCTTTAGCTCGTGGTTTTATAGATGACGTGATTTCGGATGTTGATTTTGTGGCTACCAGATGGAATCGTTTAGTTTCTACTAAAGTTAATGTCTTCTTTTGGAGATTGAACCTCAACAGGATTCCTACTAGAGTCAACCTGGATAGGAGAGATATTGATATTGGCTTGGTTTGTGTCCAGTCTGTGATCGTGATGTTGCGACTTCTAATCATCTCTTCTTCTCATGTGAGATGACGGTGGATCTATGGGTTTTAGTAGCTCGATGGTGGGAGCTAGATATTCCGGTTATGTCTTCTATTTTGAAGTAGGTTGCCTAGATGAATGGTGCTAGACTGCCAAGTAAAGTTAGGAATTGCTTGGATGTTGTTGCGTTTACGCTAATATGGTCGATATGGTTTTTTGAGAATAAATTATTGTTTAGTTTCACTATACCTGTCAAGGCGCTTCTCTGGAATTTCATACGGTCTTAGTCTTTTCTTTGGATAAGTGCTAGAAATCTTAAATTTCTTTTAGCTATGCTTTTATATATATTGCCGTCGTTTCAAAAAAAATACTAAATATTTAAAAGTAGTTGAAATATATGAGATCAACGAAATAATAGGTGCTTGGTTAATTTTTATAGTCTTAGAGTAAATGTCATGGCTTGAAATTAATATCTTCGACATCATTATGTTTTGATAAATATTACTATCTTCGTTCTAAAATAAGTGTCCAGTTTGACTTTTAAAGTAAACTGGTTCAACTTTGACATTAATTATTTTTTTTTGTTATATATTACTTGATGCAAAATATATGAAAGAATTGAGTTTTAAGTGTATTTTTATTGGTATAATTTTCTTTAAGTATTATATAACAAAAATAATAATATTTAAAATTAAAGTTAAACCAGATTGATTCTGAAAAGCCAAATTGAACATTTATTTTGGAACGAAGTGAGTATTTAAAAACACCATGAGTTGGCTAAAAACTCACAAAGTCCGGGTAAAAATGAACAATCGAAATGAATAGTAAATATTCAAAATTGATGTTGATACAAAAGTTAGGTCAGGTCTTTCTTGGTCCGAATAGGTAGCTATTCGGGTATGTAGAGTCTTATTCTTGTATCAAGTGAACTTGTTTAGAGAACCCTGCACAAAGAAATAAACACCGTTAACCTTATCGTGAGAGCGGATCCCACGATTAGACTCCGGCGTGAGAGTAAGTATGTGGTTCTGAGAGAGTAATCGAGTGTGTTTAGGGTTTGTAAGATACCTATATTGATGATAATTGCGTTCCTTTTATAGGCTGACTAACCCTTAGGGTTTTCGTAACTTTCGGCCCAAGATACGACTGATATCATCGGGATTCGGAATTATCCTAACTGATTCAAATATGTAAAGTCTATCTCTTATTTAATTAGGTTATCCTTTCTTAAAGATAACTTGTGAAGATACCGCGGCCGTGGACAGTGTGTCCGTATCCGCGACCCGCGGGTCCATGAGGCCGCGACCGCGATTAATGGGCCGGATGCCCATTAACAGCTACCAAGCCCATAATAATATAAGTGGGTCGGGCCGGTCCATACTATACGTCATCAATTGATATTTAGATTGATTGTATTTTGACACTTTGATTTATAGAGATATAACTGCACTTATAATATATATCGGTTTATTCTTGCTGTAATGGATACCTGTTTTTCATTCGATAAAAGCAAAACCGAATCGAATTGAAAACCCGAATCGAGTTTGTAACCGAACCAAATATGCCGAAACCAAACCGAACTAAATTAGATATTTCGTTTTCAATTTGAATATTATTTTGGCAGAATGTCAATTGAGCCGAACGAAAACCGAATTCGTATAAAGATGTTTATTTTTTTACAAATTTATATATATAAAATAAATATTTGGCTCAGTTTTTGGTTCGGTTCGATTGTGGTTTCGACTTCTGTCGAGTATTACTCGAATTATGAACACCCCTACAAAAAAATGTAATAGTCTAACAGAAGTACAAAATATATATTTGATTACTTCGACGTCTTCAGTTGGATTCTTTATAAATCTGGCGTTTTATAGAATTTTTTTGTATATCAATTTCTTTATATGATTGTTTATAGACATGGCCCATAAAGATACGATTTTAAGTTTGAAATTTTAAAGCCCACGTATTTTTGTAAATATTTTAAAAATACGTATTTTGTTAAATAAAATTTGAAAATGCAATGCTTACATAAAAAAACTCCATAGGAACGTATGAAGGAACGTGATAACATTACGGAAGCAACTGCAAAAGAGATAGCCTTATTCAATGCATTTTTATATGTCACACCACTTTTAAATTTAAGGGGTGTTTGGGAGTGCGATTGTGGCCTCATTATGTGCTTTTCACGATTTGAAAACGTGATAATTTACAAGAAGGTGTTTGGATGGGATGAGCTAAGAATCGATTATCTGCGTTTTGCTGGCTTCAAAACGTGGATTTAAAAAAGCATGTTGTGACCTACTACTGGCAAACGCAGTTTTCCTTCTTCTTCAAAATTTCCTTTTTGACCCACTTTACCTTATATTTGTATCTTGTTGGCTGGATGTTTGTCTTGCTTATGTATTTCTCTTTTCCTCAACGTAATATATGTTCTTGAATGAGATTCAGAACAAAAAACACAAGTGTTGTTGGTTTACTGCTATTTGAAAGAAAGAGGCGCAGTGAACATATAACACCCCCATTTTTGACATATAGCAGCGGAAGCTAATCTGGGGTATTATTTCATAGTACAACGGTCATAATCATAGAAAACGACTCAAAAGAGACGTTTTTTAAAAGATAAGTTGTCATTCATTATTTCATCAGAGTTTTTACAAACAGAGGTCCCAAAATCTACATGAAAACATAAAGTTTGAATGATAACAGTTTAGCCATCTTCAAGTCCGTACCACTCTGTGCCATAAGGTGCTAAGTTACCTGAGATAAACATGCTAAAAAGGTCAACACAATGGTTGAGTGAAATTCATAGGTTTATAGTAAACAGTTTGAATACAAGTTCAATAGTGGGTTACGTTGTTATACACCCATAAGTGTAATAATTGCAATGAGTACAATTATTATAGAAAATAGTATTATTGCCCTAAGCTCATTTACCAAGACCTTGAGATAATCAATAATCACAATAAGTTGCCCCAACGGGTACCTTTTCCAAACACCTGCATAGTGTTTCAAATGAAGTGCGTTTGGTTACCAGAAAGTATAGGTACACCAACGGGGAAGCTCAGTCCCAAATAGATCTATTCACAGCATTCGCGCTTACTCTTGTTTCAGTCACGGATTGCGAAAATCATATATGATTCGTATGACGAATCATATATGATTTCATAAAATCATATATGATTCATATAACGAATCATATATGATTTCATAAATCATATATGAAAATCAAAATCGTATATAATTCATAAATCGTAATATGACTTCATAAAATCATAAAAAAAGTTCGCGAAGAGTACATAGTGTCGCCCCCTTATATAAAAGATAATTTATTCACGTCGCGATGGTATGTTTTGTTTGCTAACGAATTATACTTGCTGAGATATTTAATTTTTTTAAAAAAGAGGTGTAAAGTGGGATTTTTTTTATTTTTGATGAAAAAATGAGTGCTTAGTATTTGTTTTCATTGGTCCTATGACAAATAGTGGTCTATATTGAACTTTTGGCTACATAAATAATTGATTAATCTACCTTTGGATTTACATTTAAATAATTCTATTTATTTTGTTAATAACGGCTGCAATTGTCACTTAGGCTAGATAGAGTGGTGGTGATGTTTTCATCTGACACGTCAACGCCACATCACGGTTGGAGAGAGAAAGGTGAGCCACTGACCTTACTGCCACAAAGTCACGCGCGACTTGTGTGGGTCGGAATGACACTCACCGCGGTGAGTGGTGTTTCATTCGGTGAAAACCTCACCCACTCCTCTAGCCTTATGAACATACTAGTGATATCGTCAATGTATGTATTACTCGGAAAGCTGACGAAAACGCGGGAAAGCCTACGAAAATGCGCGAATGCGGACGAAAGCGTGCGGAAATGTAAGAAAACGTGTGAAAACGTAAGAAAACGTGCGAAAACGGACGAAAACGTATGAAAATGTGAAAAACGTAAGAAAATGTCAAAAAAACGTAAAAAACAGAAAAAAAACGTAAAAAACGGAGGAAACGTAAAAAAAAGATGAAAAATGAAAAAAAGACAAAAACGTAAAATAAATGACGAAAACGTTAAAAAACGGATTAAAACGTAAAAAAAGGACTAAAACGTAAAAAAAGACAAAAACGTAAAATAACTGATGAAAACGTTAAAAACGGACGAAAACGTAAAAAAATGGACGGAAACGTAAAAAAACAAACGAAAACGTAAAAAAGGCGAAAACGTAAAAAACATACGAAAACGTTAAAAAAAAGACAAAAACATAAAAAAACGGACGAAAATGTAAAAAATTAGACGAACACGTAAAAAACTGATGAAAACGTAAAAAAACTGACGAAAACGTAAAAAAACGAACGAAACGTAAAAAATATAACAAAAACGTAAAAAACTGACAAAAACGTAAAAAACGGATGAAATGTAAAAAAAGACGAAAACGTGAATTAACTAACGAAAACGTTAAAAAACGGACGAAAACGTAAAAAAACTGGCGAAGACGTAAAATAACGGATGAAACGTAAAAAAAAAAACAGACGAAAACGTAAAAAAACAGACGAAAACGTAAAATAACTGACGAAAACGTTAAAAAACGGACGAAAATGTAAAAAATGGACGAAAACGTAAAAAACAAACTAAAACGTAAAAAATAAGACGAAAATGTAAAAAACAGTCGAAAACGTAAAAAAAATAACCGAAAACATAAAAAAACGGACGAAAATGTAAAAAATTAGACGAACACGTAAAAAACTGACAAAAACGTAAAAAACGAACGAAACGTAAAAAACTGACGAAAACGTAAAAAACAGACGAAAACGTAAAAAAACAAATGAAACGTATAAAAAAGACGAAAACGTAAAATAACTGACGAAAACGTTAAAAACGGACGAAAACGTAAAAAACGGACGAAAACGTAAAAAACGGCCGGAAACGTAAAAAAACAGACGAAAACGTATAAATAAAAACATATAAGAATGTAAGAAACGTAAAGAAACGTAAAAATACGTACAAAGTGTCAAAAAATCAATTAATTGTAATTTGGGCAAGATTTGTCAAAACTACAAATAATGAGGGAGTGGTAGTGTGAGTTTTAGTAAATTTACACTTTTGGTCCTTCCATTTTTTTTAATCTTAAATCATGTCTTTTTAATCTAATGAAATGGATGGTCAAGATTTGTCCCTTAGTATGCAGGGAGAAACTAGTATGCAAAATAACTCATCTCAAATAATAAAGCCACAAGATTTAGACACAATACAAGACATGTTTTGGTCCTTTTATAGTATATGATAATACATTGTTGAACCTTTTGCATAATAAAACAGCGAGCTATAAATATCCATATCCTTTCTTCATGCATTACTAATATACACATTGAGTGACAATGCCAAAAGCTCAATATAGACTCAATATTTATCATAGACCCAATGAACCAATCCTAGCCACTTATTTTTTCATAAATTCACTTTTCACCTTTTAAAAAAAAATTAAATATCTCACACACGGTTAATCGTTACGCAAAACAAAACATATCATCGCGACGAGAATTAAATTATCTTTCTATAGAGGGGCGACACTATATACTTTCGACGAACTTTTTTTTAATGATTTTATAAAGTCATATACGATTTTATGAAATCATATATGATTTATGAAATCATATATGATTTTATGAAATCATATATGATTCGTATGACGAATCATATATGATTTTCGCAATTCGTGACTGAAACAAAATTGAAAAAAAGTTTGCCGGAATTACAAATCATATATGATTTTATTAAATCATATATGATTTTATGAAATCATATATGATTTTAAGAAATCATATATGATTCGTTATACGAATCATATATGATTTTCGCAATTCGTGACTGAAACAAAATTGAAAAAATGTTCGTCGGAATCACAAATCATATATGATTTTATGAAATCAGAATCATATATGATTTTATGAAATCATATATGATTTTATGAAATCATATATGATTTTATGAAATCATATATGATTCGTTATACGAATCATATATGATTTTCGCAATTCGTGACTGAAA
>BQNB010169811.1:1257-13740 GCA_026074375.1 Tanacetum coccineum | reverse complement strand
TGAGAATTTTACTACATCAAGATTTGAAGGGCTGGATAAAACCTATGATAGGTTTCAGAAACTCATCAGCCAATTGGAAATTCATGGTGAAGCTATCTCCTAGGAAGATACAAATCTTAAATTGCTAAGATGTCTACCATCAGCTTGGAACAATTTTGCCTTGATCATGCATAACAAAGCTGATCTAGATAAGTTGAGCATGGACGATTTGTACAACAACTTAAAGGTGTATGAAGCTGAGATTAAAAGCCAATCAAGCTCAAGCTCAAACTCTCAGAATGTTGCTTTTGTATCTTTAGATGATACTAGCAGTACTAATAAAGCAGTTAATACTGCTCATGATGTTCCTGCTGCTAGGTCAAAGGGACAAGCTTCTTCCTTAACCTATGCTGATGATTTCATGTTTTCCTTCTTTGTCAATCAATCTAATAGTACACAGTTAGACAATGAAGATTTAGAGCAGATTGATACTGATGATCTTGAAGAGATGGATCTCAAATGGCAGGTGGCCATGCTTACCATGAGGGTAAATATATTCTTAAAGAAGACAAGAAAGGAATCTGGAATTTTAATCGGCAAACAGAAACTGTTGGCTCTTGATAAGAACACAAAAGATGAGAATGTTACAACACTTCCCGGGGAGAGGTCACTTTGCTAGAGAATGCAGGGCACCAAGGAATCCAAGAGTAGAAAATAGAGATGCACCAATGAAGGCTTGAAGGATTGTACCAGTAGAGACTCCTACAAATGCCTTGGTTGTTCAAGATGGGATAAGTGGTTATGATTGGAGCTTTCAGGCTAAAGAAGATATCGTAAACTTTGATCTAATGGCCTATACATCCCAAGGTTCATCCAGTTCATCAAGTTCAGACTTTGAGGTACATACTTGTTCTAAAGATTGCTTAAAATCATATGAAACCATTCAAAAATAGTATGATCAATAACGTGATGCTCTTAAAAAATCTAATCTAGAAATTATAGGTTATCAGTTAGTTTTAGAATCATTAGAAGCTAGAATTGTTGTTCATCAAAAAAATGAAGTTGTTTATGAGGAAGACATTGCATTTTTAAAGTATGATGTCCAAGTGAAAGATATCTCTATCAATGACCTTAAAAATCAGTTAGAAGAAGCTTTAAAAGAGAAAGATGATTTGAAACTTAAACTAGAAAAGTTTGAAACATCATCTATGAAGCTAATTAAACTGATAAACAGTCAAATAAGTGTTAATAACAAGTCTGGTGTTGGTTTTGACAGTCAAATGAATGAAAATGAATTGCATGATTACCATCTGAATAAAAGTAAAGTGTTTAAAAGTGCATCTGATAGTAGTGCGAATGAGACTAAAGAGGAAAATAATCAAGTATATGATAGGTTTAAGAAGGTTAAGGGATATCATGCAGTTCCCCTTCCCTACACTAGGAACTACATGCCCTCAAGACCTGACTTATCCTTTGCTAGATTAGATGATTCTGTCTATAAGACTAAAGTGAGTGAAACTATCTCTAGTGTGCCTACAATTGAATTAACTGCATCTAAGTCTAATAAGGATAGTTTGGAACAACCTAAAGATGTTAGGCCTAGTGCTCCTATCATTAAAGAATAGGAGTCTGATAGTGATGATGATTGTATGATTAGACCTTCATTTGAACAGAATAAACCTAGTTATGCTAAAATCAATTTTGTTAAATCAGATGAAAATACTAGGAAATCTGTTATTGAACAACACACATATAGGCAAGCTGAAAACCTTAGGAAAAGTCAGAGTCCTAGGGTTGATAAAAGAAATTGGAATGGAATAATGACTCAAAAACTAAGGGATGGTTTTAAGTTTAATAAGAAAGTTTGTTCATTATATGGAAGTCTTAACCATTTAATCAACGACTGTATCTTTTATGAGGAAAGAACATTCACCATTGAGAAGGTATTTTAACTAAAAATCAGCAGCTAAAACCAATAATTTTAATAAAAAAGTTTATACTGCTAAGCAGTATGGAACAATGCTCAGAGGGTGAATCACCAAAATAAATTGACTCACCCACATCCTAAAAGAATTTTGTTCCAAACTGCAGTCTCACAAAGTCTTGCAATGTACTAGTTAATACTGCTAAGCAAAGCTCCCCAAGAGCAGCAATATCAAATAGTACTGCCATATATGTTAATACTGCTGCATCTAGACCCAACTATGAATGGTAACAAAACCATGTTCAAATGTTTTTCATACAAGGTGATAACATTTAACAGTAAGAGGACTATTTATCAAAGACACAACACCAAAAAATAGTGATTTTAAACAAAAAGTTAATACTGACTAAGGTAAACAATTTAACTACTGCTGGAAAAAAAACAGTAGAATAGTGCTATTCCGGGACATGAGGAAATGTGTTAAGTCCACAGCAATGCCGGATTTTGGGAGACCACATGAAAGTAATTTGACCAAATCTCCAAAGACCGTGTGGATCATACATGCCTAAAAGATTTGACTAATTGATCCTTAAGGCAACTCAAGACAGTGATAGCTTGGGTCCCCAAATAAACAATTCTCTTATTTTGAGTGCAAGGTAATCCACAATATGCTTTACAAGATCAAGGATTTTTTGATAGTGAATGCTCTAGGCATATGACAGGGAACAAAGTCTTACCCTAACAGATTATCAAAGACTCATTGATTGAGGATTTGTTACATTTGCTATAAGTTCCTAAAGGATGTAAAATTACTAGAAAAGGTAAAATATGACTGAGAAATTAGACTTTGAAGATGTATACTTTGTAAAGGAACTTAAGTTTAATCTTTTCTCTGTCTCACAAATGTGTGACAAGAAAAACAGTGTTCTTTTCACTAAGACTGAATGTCTTATTCTATCTCCTGATTTTAAGTTACTTGATGAAAGTCAAGTACTGCTTAAAGTTCCTAGACAGAATAATATGTATAGTTTTAATTTAAAGAATGTTGTTCCATCAGGAGGTTTGACTTGTTTATTTGCAAAGGCTACAATAGATGAGTCTAATTTATGGCATAGGAGGCTTGGTCATGTAAACTTTAAAACTATGAACAAACTTGTGAGGGAAAACCTTGTTAGAGGTTTGCCTTCAAAGCTTTTTGAAAATGACCATACATGTGTTGCTTGTCAGAAGGGAAAGCAGCACAAAGCCTCTTGTAAGACCAAGCTTGTGAGCTCTATCAGCCAGCCTTTACAAATGTTGCATATGGATTTGTTTGGTCCAACATTTGTAAAGAGTCTAAATAAAAAGATGTATTGCCTTGTTGTCACTGATGACTTTAGTAGGTTTAGTTGGGTTTTCTTTTTGGCCTCTAAGGATGAGACTAGTGGAATCCTTAAAACTTTTACCACAGCATGGAAAACCAAAAAATCATAAGGTCAAATATCAAGTGTAACAATGGGAACTGAGTTTAAGAATAGTGAAATGAATCAGTTCTGTGAGATGAAAAGAATCAAGATAGAATTTAGTGTTGCTAGGACTCCATAACAAAATGGAGTAGCCAAAAAAAAGAATAAAACACTAATAGAGGCAGCTAGGACTATGCTAGCAGATTCACTATTACCTACTATATTTTGGGTTGAAGCAATTAATAATGCTTGCTATGTTTAGAATTGAGTTTTGATAACAAAGCCTCATAACAAGACACCTTATGAACTTTTAATTGGTAGATCACCAAATCTAGACTTCATGAGACCTTTTGGGTGTCCTGTTACTATCTTGAATACCTTAGATCATCTAGGCAAGTTTGAAGGGAAGGCTGATGAGGGGTTCTTGGTTGATACTCTGTAAATAGTAAAGGCAAATTATGGGTATTTAACACTAGAACCAAGAAAATTGAAGAGAACCTGCATATTAAATTTCTTGAAAATAAACCTAATGTTGCAGGAAGTAGTCAAAATGGTCTCTTTTGATATTGTAATCACTGACAAAAATTAAGAATATGAGCCAGTTTTCCTGTAGGAAATCAAACTAATGATGATGCAGGTATATAGAACCAATGTTAAGCAAGTGCAAACGGACAGAGAAAGCACTAATCATGACTATAATTCTGCTACCATTTTTTGACTCTGATTCTTTAAGGTCCAAAGAGCTCAGGTGTGTATGATGAGTTTGGTTGATGTGCTAGAAAGAGAATCATACTCAGTATCCAGCAAAAGATGGTTGATAAAAAAGGTCATGACAATATGTTAAGAAATCCAAAGAAGCTCTTAGAAAACAATTTGATCAAGAAACTAAAAGATTGGTTGGTCAAGGAGAGGCTACTATCACTAACAACACTAACAGACTAATATTGTTTGTCCATCTGTTTGTGCTGCTGGGCAAAGTTTTGACAATAATAATATTCCAACTGATCCTCTTATGCCTGATTAGAGGATTCTACTGGTATCTTTAGAGGTGCATATGATGATGAAGATGTGGGTGCAGAGGCTGACCTCAACAATTTGGAAACCACCATGAATGTCAGTCCTATTCCCACAACTAGAATTCACAAGGATCATCCTAAAGACCAGATTATTGGAGACATAAATTCAGCTATTCAAACAAGGAGAATGATTAATTTTTCTAAAGAAAATGCTATGGTCAGCTACATTAGCAAGCAGAGAAGAACAAATTACAAAGATTATCAGAACTGCTTGTTTGCCTATTTTCTCTCTCAAATAGAACCCAAAAAGGTGATCCAAGCTTTGACAGATCCAAGCTGGATAGAAGCAATGCAAGAGGAGCTTCTGCAATTTAAACTTCAAAAGGTTTGGACTCTGGTGGATCTTCCTAAAGGCAAGAGAGCTATTGGAACTAAGTGGGTATATAGAAACAAGAAAGATGAGAGAGGAATTGTAGTCAGAAACAAGGCAAGACTGGTTGCACAAGGTTATACCCAAGAGGAAGGAATTGATTATGATGAGGTTTTTGCTCCTGTTGCTAGGATTGAAGCAATCAGGTTATTTTTGGCCTATGCATCATTTATGGGGTTTATTGTGTACCAGATGGATGTGAAGAGTGCCTTTTTATATGGTACTATTGAAGAGGAGGTGTATGTGTGCCAACCTCCTGGTTTTGAAGATCCACAGTTCCCTGATAAGGTTTATAAGGTGGAAAAAGCTTTATATGGTCTACATCAAGCTCTTAGAGCCTGGTATGAGACCTTGTCTACCTACTTAATTGAAAATGGATTTAGAAGAGGCACTATAGATAAGACTTTGTTCATCAAGAAGGACAAAGGTGATATCTTGTTAGTACAGGTGTATGTTGATGACATCATCTTTAGGTCTACAAAGAAGTCTTTATTGAAGATTTAAGTAGATGATGCATAAGAAATTCCTAGATGAGTTCTATGGGGGAGCTCACTTTCTTCTTGTGGTTACAGAGTACAAACAGAAGAAGGTTGAATCCTTCATAGCCCAGACAAATATGAGGGTTGAATATATATGCAAAACTTGATTTTATCACTATGAAGACAGCAAGCACTCCAACAGAGACTAACAAGGCATTGATCAAGGATGAAGAAGCTGAGAATGTGGATGTACACTTATATAGATCAATGATTGGGTCATTGATGTACTTAACAGCTTCTAGGCCTGACATAATGTTTGCTGTTTGTGCTTGTGCAAGGTTCCAAGTTACACCAAAGACTTCACATCTTCATGCTGTGAAGAGGATCTTTAGATACTTAAAAGGCCAGCCTAAATTGGGCCTTTGGTATCCTAGAGATTCACCATTTGACTTGGAAGCCTTTTTTGATAGTGATTATGCTGGAGCTAGCCTTGACAGGAAATCCACAACAGGAGGTTGTCAATTTCTTAGCAAGAGGTTGATTTCATGGCAATGTAAGAAGTCAACTATAGTAGCCAATTCTACTACTGAAGCAGAGTATGTTGCTGCTGCTAATTGCTGTGGACAGGTGTTATGGATCCAAAATCAAATGCTTGATTATGGGTTCAATTTCATGAACACCAATATTTACATTGATAATGAAAGCACCATTTACATTGATTATGGGTTTAATTTCATTCTAAAACCAAGCACATTGAGATAAGGCACCATTTCATCAGAGATTCTTATGAGAAGAAGTTGATTCAAGTGATCAAGATTCACACATACCACAATGTTGCAGATCTTCTCACGAGTCTTTGATGTTACAGTTTACTTTTTTGATTGCTAGCATTGGATTACTTAATCTCTGAAGTATTGTTTGAGGGGAGGTTTATTTGTTTAGATAACAGTTTTTAACTTTTATTCATGGGTTATGCATAAATATGGATCCTCATGAATTCTCACATGTCTATCTAGTAATTTCTAGTGTACTTGTGATGAATAGAGGCATGTTGTTGTATAGTTATTAGAGAAAAAGTTAATACTGTTAGTCTAATTTTAGTGCTGCTCTGTATATGTGTATTGACATAGCTGATAATACACATAGAAGCTTTGTTTGAGGGAAGGCTATATGGAACTATGTGTATAAGTGCAGCGGATTATACATCATGGATGCTTAGAATGGAGTGCAAGAGCTGCCAAGTGATGAAAATAGGTTTAATTCTGGTAACTGATACTTAGTACTGCTAAGCTTAAAAGTTAATACTGTTAGTTTATTAGAGCAATATGCAAGAAGTTTGGATTGTGTTTCTTTATGTTTAGAACTAACATTTTGCAAGATTAGAGCTTAAAGGTTATATGATAAAGGATATGCTGAATTGGTGGTGAATGCTGGACTTTGTTAATACTGTTGATGTTTATCACATGTTGGTTTTCAACACATAACAAATGGGTCATCAATTCACCATGTCTAACAAACAAGAGCAAAGAGAGGAAAAGAATTGGCTAATCCAGGGCAAACCGACGACTGGTAAAGAAATTCTCAAATCCGTTAATGTCTAGCCAGTATTGCCAAAAATTCTACGTGCGAATGTTAGTACAGCTGTACAAAACTTAGTACTGCTAGCCCAACTTTAGTGCTGCTAAGTTACCGTTACTAAAATAACTCTTCATGGGTAATTTTTGACAAATAACTGCTTACATTTCCTCTTACGATTTTCTTTTAGTGCATAAATAAAGCCCTAGTAAATCAAACAATATCATTCATAAACCAATTGCTCATAATTCCAACAAACCCTAATCGATTTTCACATCGAACAAAATTCAATTATTCATGGCAGATCTGCTTTTGTAAAACCAACACGAACAATGGTTCGTATTTGAAAAGAGTGATGAGAATGCAGAATTTCATCAGATAGTGGACTTCCTCTCTATATGTTCGTTCAATTATGCTCTCACTGTAAGTCTTGCTATCTATGCTTCTTATATTGAACAGTTTTGGAATACTGCCACTTCCAAAACAGTCAATTCAGTGAAGCAAATACATGCCATAGTTGATGGCAACGCAGTAATGATAACAAAATCCATCAGTGAGACATGAATCATCACTTTGATGATGAGTATGGTATTACCTTGTCTTCATAAATTATGAAATATTTAGAAAACCTTGCATATGATGGGGTATGAACAGCTTTTTTAACAAAACTTCCTTTCAAAAAGGTTCATTCCTCTCCACAATGGAAATTCTTGATACATACATACCTTCATTAGTATAAGTTTCAAAATAAACTGGCTGTGGAATAGTTTACATCCAATTTGGCTTCAGCAGTTTATATGTATTTGCAAATGGTCAAAAATTTAATTTTTCTAAATTGATTTTTTGGAGGTATTGAAAGGAACTTAGATCCAAAGAAGTTTTTAATGTATACAAGGTTTTTACAACTCTTTTTGAATAACCAGCTTAAAGATTTACCAGAACCTTTTAATGATACTTAGAAACCCAAGCCATACTAAAAAGGTGTTTCTTAATATGGAGCAAGGCAAAGTAAAAGTTTTCTAGGAAAAGTTACTCCACTTTTTTAATCCATGTTGGTGCAAAACCAAGCACTTGAGGGTAAAAGTCCAGTAACACCCCTGAACCACAACCCACACCCTCTACCTCACCACCAAATGTTTCAGAACCTACTCCAACAGTTTCCCATGAACCTCAGACTGAAGCTAACATTGAGCAAATACTCCCATCTCCATCTACATATCAAAGAAAACACAAAAAGACACAAAAACATAGGAGAGCCAAAAAGGTCACTAAGTTACCTCAGAATAGTGTGCCTTTAGACCTTGGAGCAATGAGGCTGTCCATAAGGAAGGGGTGACAGTGTGGAAAGGGCTATCAATACTGATGCTAGCTTAGTATTGCAGCACAGGACCAGTGATTAACTAAAAATTAGACCCAGACCACGCAATGCCTAATGTTGACATTCCTCTAGGAATAGATACATGTGGCAGTCTCAGGTGCCAAGAAACCATGGGGGGGGGGGTGCTCCTACTCAGACTAGGTCTGAGAGAGTGCTTAAACAGCCTAATGAACCACCTCTCTTAGAAGGTCACACATCTGGAAGTGGGGAGGGCTGGATGGAACATACTTTTAAATTGATGGATATTGTACCACCTACACCCCATGATTCACCTCTCCCAGGAGGTTACACACCTAGAAGTGATGAGGGTAGATTGAAACTGAAAGAATTGATGGTTATGTGTACAAAATTGTCAAAACAGTGCTTGACTTGGAGAAAGATAAAGGATGCTCAAGTCGTGTGGAGATCCACAAACAAAAGAAAAAGAGTCAAGAAATTAGAAAGACAGAGGAAGTCAAGAATATCACACCCAAGAAAGAGGATATACAGGCAGGTTGAGTCTTCTAATGATGATTTAGATGAGGAGGATGCATCCAAACAGGGGAGGGAACAAGTGACAAACAAAGCAATGTTAAAGAATAGTGAATTGATGATTTTGATGATCTAGTGGGGTGAATGAATGGATTTTGTTCAAGAGAAATATCAGAGAATCAAGACAGAATAGTGCTGATGATACAGAAGTAGTGAAAGGAAGTGGTGACACAGAAGCAGTTAATACTGCTGGTGAGGGAGTTAGTACTGCTGCACCAAGGACTCCTCCTACAACAACAACAGTCTTTGATGATGAGGATGTTACTATGGCTATGGCTCAGACTTTGATAAAGATGAAGGAAGAGAAAGCTAAAGAGTAATCAATTGCCTATTAAAGATGTAGAAGACTTTCTAGACCTATCTGATCAATAACTACACTTCAATCACATTCCAACCATTAATCCACTAAAGAAAAAGGTAAAGGTATTTGATAAGTGTAAAATACACATATCCATTTATGCTTAAAAACAACCCAATTAAACCCAAAACAGACCTAAAATGGCAAAAATATGCTTGTATTTGTGTTTTGTGTGTGCAGTAAGGATAATAAAAAATCACAAGAAACATTCAAAAACAAGCAAGCACGAACACGAGAACCAGAAGAGTACAAAGCCGAAGCCAGAAAAGCCAAGCCTCAGTCAAAATCAGCCAAGAAAAATCAAAGTCAGTCAAAGATGGTCAACAAAAGTCAACAAGACCCACAATATTCCATTTTAACCCTCAACTCTCACAAAAGTCCAAAAATGTCCCCTCCTCTAATTGGGCCTCACCCGGATCTCAAAAGCCCACTTACCTTAGCCCATTCCCTCTTATAACAAACCACAAGGGCCAAACTTGCAATTCCCGAAAGTTATTTATAACTTGAAATAGGGAATAGGAAGCGAGGGACTGAAAGTGCAAATATACCAAAGTCCAACAGTTTTAACTGTCAAAAAAATAGGCGCGAAACCCATTTTTACTATTCATCGTCACTAACCTTTCACCCCCATGGTAAAACAAAGGGCAAATGAGAATTGAGGGTTCTATTGGTCAATTCAAGAGCTCGTTTATACAAAGGCAGGGAGAAATTAGTCTAATCAAAGGATTCATTAGCTTACTCTCAAGCTCAAGACACGTGGACATTCCAAAGAAACACAAGGAAGGTGGGATTTTGTACTAAATCACTCAGAGAACTAGCACAATGTCACATCAAAGGAATGCCACGCTGGCAATCCTTGATTGTGCACAATTTGATCCAACGTCCCACAACATAGATCAAATGATTGAAGGAAATGGAAGGCAGAGATTGAATGAAAGGGAAATGAGCTCAAGAAGCTAGAAGGATCCAAGGCATGCTATAAAAAGGGAATCACTCTCACACAAACTCTTAGCTTTAGGAAAAACTTTATAGCTTAATTTTACTTTAAACTTTGTAATTTCTTTTTAAATATTGTAATCAAGTTTTCTATTAATGAATTCAGAAGTTTTTAATCTCTTTTAAGCTCTCTTATTTACTTTATAAGCTCTTATTTTACTTTAAACTGTTAATCTAAATAGCCATAAGCTACTCATAAGCTCTTTTAGTCTATAAGCTAAAATTTGATGGCTTTATATTACTAAACTAAAATCAGCTTAAAATCTAATACATAGTACCTTGATAATGGAATTGTGAGCTATGGAAGGAGAACCAAACATGAAGGGTTCTCAAGGATTTAACTCCCAACCTCTAGCTTATTTATAAGCTATGAGAGTGGTACGTGATAAGCACTAGTCAAATTTATATATGTATAGTATAAATCCCGTGACAATTCTTTCCAAATTACTTCTCAAACAAGAGAATATAAAAGGATAAAATCTCACTTAAGAAAACACAATACGTATATTTTTAACCGGGAAGTATTTTCTTCTCGGGTCGTATCCCAACGAAGTCGTGAATTGAAATTCGGGATATTCGGAATTTTATTTAATCCCCGATTCAAGAATGGATAAAAGATTTTTGAATTTTGAATTACACTACGAATATAATAGCACAATAAAACTATAGAAACGATTAAAGAATTAAAAACGGTTAACTAATACGAAAAATCAACAAACGTGAATTAAGAATGTGAGCTAAAACTAGAATTTAAAATCTAAAGCACTAATACTAACAAACTTTATACCTAAAAATCACAAAATTAAAGAGAAAATTTTAGGAAAAAGAATTAGAATTTTTTAGCTATTTTTGAATTTTCTATGAATTTTTAAAGAAAAATGAATTACTAAAAATAAACTTTTTCTAAAAATTAACACTAAAAATCTATTTTTATTTTTCAAAAATACTAGAATGAAAAAGAAAATTATTACAAAAAGAATTAAATTTTTCCAACTATTTTTCTATTTTCTATGAATTTCTTAAGAAAAAGAAATTACCAAAAACCTATTTTAATTTCTAGAAAATACAAATTCAATTGGAAAAATAAAGAAAAATGAAATTTAACTACTAAACATGTGCAGAAATTTAATGGTATGAAAATGCCCAATTTTTACTAATCAATTGAACCCTAATTTTGCTTATTAAAACCTAAACCCTAATTTTATTAATCCTAATATTAAAAATATTAATACTATTTTATTAACCTAAAAGAACAGGGTAGAAAATGAAACAAATGAAAATAAAGGGTAGGCGGGAAAAGTAATAGAAATTTACACTATAAGAAAACAGGACACCCTTAACTATTGAAAAAGTACCAAATAAACCCTACGACTTAAGCAATTTTGAGCTTATTGCAAAAGTGAAAATAAGCAAAAACTTAAAACATAAAAGTTGGACCTGAGCTTATCTACTACAACTTTAACAAAAGCACTTTGAACTTTTATCAACTAGATAAGCTAAAAATTTAGCTTTTAAAACTGAACAACAGAAACTATAGTGTTTCTTTAAAATTCTAACTTTTTCAAACTTTGGCTTATTCCTAGCTTATTACTCAATGAAAATAAAAACCAAAGGATACTATATGAAGCTTATTATGTGTACTAGGGATATCTAAAAAGAAATAAGCTACAAGTAAACAAGATTAACAAGGAATTTACTCTTAAAAAGTAAAGGTTCAGGTTTGATTTCTGATGTTAAGCACTTCTAATAAGCTAACTAGCTCAAATTTAAATTCTAGAAACTGAAATTTTGCAAATAAGCTATTCTATGAGTATAGAATAAACCTAGATAAAAGGATTTTGAAAATGATAACTAGAAAATAGAAATCAAAAGAAATAAGCAAGAAATCTAAGCTGCTGCTTATACCACTTTTGCAAGAAAAATTTAAGCTAGTCTAAAGCTTAAAAATGAACCTTAAAAGATGATCTATAAAGAGCTAATAGAATACTACTAAAATGCTTAAAACTAAATTCTATCACCTAACTACAAATGCTATAAGACAGCTTAAAAAAAATGATGAGCAACAGCAGTACTTACTGAGTAAGTACTGCCTATACTGATGTAATTGACTAATCCTTAAGTGCAGGCCAAAATTCTAAACTTAGAACTCATGAACTAACTCACTAAATGTTACTAAACCTGCATTAACCAAAATTGAACTCTAAAATGCTATGAAACACTTAACTACAAAATCTACTTGACACTTAAAACTGTCCTGGTGCTAGTAAAGGCTTTTTAAGCTTTAAATTTTGAAATTCTACAAACTAACTTTTAAAACCTATTTAAAACTTGAAATCTTTGAAAACCACAACTATGTAAAATACTTTGACAAT
>BQNB010169810.1:0-13740 GCA_026074375.1 Tanacetum coccineum | reverse complement strand
TTAGCTTACAATTAAGGAACTAGCTAGGGCTCAACATGCCCGATCGAGTCAAAAATTATTCTCATTCTACCCATTAGGAGAGTCAAAACTGTGACCAAACACTTATTTTATTTTTGAAAATTTTTAAAAAATTTTTTTTTTTCATTTTTTTTTGGTATTTTTGCAAAAAATTGGTGGTAAAAACGGAATTACGTGACAACAACGACTGCAGGCAAAATCAAATCAAAGATCCCTCCCATACTAGAATTAAACATCGTCCTCGATGTTTTGAAAGGGGCACCTACATAAATCTAAGGCCGTTTATGAAGTGTGCCAAAAGATAAAACGTTAGTCGATTAGATTTGGATACTGGATTCCCAAAATGAAGCTGAGGATGTGAAACTCTTGATAAAAATACAAGCACGAGAGTTCTTCACAATCCGGGCAATCCTGGACAATTAACAACACAAGCACAAAACACGGGTAATGGAAGAAACTAGCCTCCACACAACAAGAAAACACTTATTCATTTCTACATAATACTACGATAAGCATGGGGTGCCTCCCACGAAGCGCTTGTTTAAGGTCGCTATGCTTGACCCGTCACCTGAATTTATTGGTTCATGGGGAATGTCTGGAGATCTGGGACTACCAATTGTGGTACGTCCCCTCCAAAGTAGTGCTTTAAACGATGACCATTCACTTTGAAATTTGGCCCGGAGTTTTGGGATAACTCGACAGTGCCATATGGAAAAACTTGGGTTACAGTGAATGGTCCTGACCAGCGGGTTTTAAGCTTTCCTGAGAAAATCTTTAATCTAGAGTTAAAGAGGAGGACTCGATCACCGACGTTGAAAACGCGGTTCTTGATCTTAGAGTCGTGAATCCTCTTTGTCTTTTCTTTATAGATCAAAGAGTTCTCATAAGCTTCATCACGGAGCTCATTAAGTTCATTCAGCTGAACTTTCCTATGGTCACCAGCGGTTTTCAGGTCAAAGTTTGTATGTTTTAAGGCCCAGTAGGCTTTGTGCTCGAGCTCAATCGGAAGATGACATGCCTTCCCGTACACTAACTTGTATGGAGTACACCCGATGGGTGTTTTGTAAGCTGTGCGGAAAGCCCAAAGTGCGTCATCTAATTTATCCGACCAAGAGGCACGATTTTCGCCCACGGTCCTTTCAAGAATTCGTTTCAAACCACGATTGGATACCTCAACTTGTCCACTTGTTTGTGGATGATACGCGGTGGAGAGACGATGAGTGACTCCGTATTTAAGCATGACCTTTGCAAATTGGTCATTGCAAAAATGGGTTCCGCGATCACTTATGATTGCACGAGGGGCACCGAATCTGGCGAAGAGAGAACCACCAATGTACCTTGTTTCCGTACCTTATATTGACCTAAGAAAAACAGCATTAAAAACGTCAACAAAAAATTGGTGAAATTCACAGGTAGTTAAATGTATAAAATAGACCACAAGTTTTCCAATGTAGGACATTAACACATACAATATCATAAAAGTAATTACGAGTGCACTAAAGCTCATGACCACCGAAGCTCGACATATATGTATGCAATTTAATGTACTAAATGTGCCCATGTAATGTTACAACCCGCAAACATCCAAATTGTTCGACATGTATACTTCGTTGTTTCAGTACTGTCGAAACCGATGAGCCATACTCTCACCCGACGGGATGTCAATCCCAAAATAAGATCCTAATCAAAACATTCGCGCTCGCTACCTTAGCAATTGACAAGGTCATGAAGGTGGAAATAGGTGGTTTTAAGCTACTTAGGCCAACTCCCGTAAATGTTTAAAAAAAGAGTACTTGCGTCCAAATGTAAAACAATCATGTGCTCACCACCCAAAGGTGTAAAATAATAAAATTGTGTAAAACGGGGCTTATGAACTCACCGTAAGTGAATCTTATTATCTCTAAAGCAATATATGAATCGCCCTCGGCAATTTTAATGCAACCTAATTAATTATAGGTCGTATGAGTATAATGTATTTCATATAATTAAACATCACACACTAGTTGAAGCTTCCCGCACAATGTTGATTTATGCAAAAGCTCTGTTATTCTTATGGGCAGAAGCAGTTACTACCGCATGTTACACCCAAAATCGTTCCATCGTATGTCTTCTTCACGGCAAAACACCATATGAGCTTTTACATGACAAAGTTCTTGACTTATCGTTCTTCCATGTATTTGGTGCACTCTGCTATCCGAAAAATGATAGTGAAAACATAGGTAAGTTACAACCGAAGGCTGATATTGGTATTTTCATTGGCTATGCACCCATAAAGAAAGCTCAAACGGACTCGAAATCGCCTAAAAACTCATTTTTAGTTTCCAATCAGCTCCCTACCTTTGATTTTTTCCAAAAAAAATTTACCTAACTTTGACTCAGATTATCTCACTCGTCTTTCACTTTTAAGCTTAAAAATCGTGTAGTGCCCGTAGTCAAATGTCATTCCAGACAACTTTCATGCTTTATACTTTTGCTAAAACGGATTCAAAATGGGTCAAAATGCCCGATTTTGATTCTGCCATAAAGTCAAAAATGACAATTTTAGGTCAAAAACGTTTTAAACTTCATTTGGTCGTATCTCCTTCGTTACAAGGCCTCTTTTAATGTTGTTTATATGAAAATCTATCTACTCGAAAAGAGATATCCGAAAGTTGTTTCCTTTACTACTCAAAATGCTTTTAAGTCGACCAAATCCTAAAAACAAAATCGGATCATTAACTATTTTGTCTGAAACCATCTCAAAATCAACTCACATCTTCCACAATAGGTACCTAGTCTATAGCCCATCTCCGTTGACAGACTAATTATTGGCAAGGGGGCAACATAACCATCTCATGGGTCTCAAAATGATCGTGAGGTATAATCCGAGGAGGCGCATGGAATATCAAAGGCGAGTTATGCGCGGTGACGAGGGGGGATACGGGCGAGAGGAGCGAGAGTTATACTGGACACAAGGCATGCGGTTGATGTGTATTAGCAGAAGGCGACAAAGTGTGGTCGGGAACTTGGGCACTTTGACAGCAGGTGGAGTATGTGATGGATCAGGCCACTGCGGGGAGGGAGTGATATGATTTATAGTTATAGCGGGCGACTAGAAGAGATGTGGTACCACAAGACACGGTGTACTATACAAGACTTCTGCATCACAGTAGGGCGCTGGCATAGGACAAGTGACTAGGATGGTCACTGGTGTTAGGTGGCGAGAATGTTTGTAGGAGAGAGTGTATGGGATTGTCTAGGCGAGCTCTACTGGTAGGGGATAGATATGGACAGTGGAGCGGCGTATTCTGTGAGGAGGTGGGATGGGGGACAGCATATGTGAGGGCTACGTGCGATTTCATGATGTCGAAGTATAGGCATTATCACGTATACTTGACACATCATGATCTTTGAAAACCTAAAGTACAAATATGAAACTCTTAACCAAAACCTTGCAAAAACCCTTGAAACAAATGAACCCAAATCTTCAAACCACCTTAAAAACTCTTGGAAAGTGATATTGTATGTGTGATATTTAAGAAAATGGAAGACAATGAAACCCTCACAAGGGGTGTTTATTGCCATGGCTCACCAAGGAAAAAAGGAAAGAGAGAAAAACTTTTGAGTGTGTGTATTTATTGGAGAGAAAGTTTAGATGGATGAATCAATGAAATGGATGCACCTAGTCCTTTTATGCATTCACCAAAGGTTTCTTAAGCTTAGGACAAAAACCAAATGTGTACCAAAGGGACAAGCTTGAGATTTTTGGGGGCCTTAATCTCTTGTGGCTAGGTGCAGACGAAACTAAAAGGACCACAAGGTGAGATATTTTTTATTATTGCCATAGTGGATGACTCTAGTTGATTTATTTCCAAGCTTGCACCAAAAGCTAGACTAAACGATTGATTCCCAAAAAACGAAAATGTAAACCTTTTTAAATAACAAAACTTAAATTATTTCAAACGTGCTCACGAAAAATAGAATCGCGACTGACTACTAAAGTCTATGTTAAGCAACAAGTCGATACGCGTCCAAAGGACGTTTTTCAAATACGCGCGGGAAAGCTTCCTGGTTAACGATCAATTCTTCATGTAATTAAATAAAGTCAAACTGACATACGAAAAAGTCAAAGATGATGACCTAGAAATTTACAAGGTGTCACATCCTTCCCCAGTTAAAAGAACAGTTCTTCACGGTTGTCAGAACAATAGCTTACATACATTTACTAGAGAATTGAAGTGTAACTGACAAAATCGTCATGACACTAATTGAACAAGGGATTTAGGAAAATCCACACAATACACGAAATTCACAGAAAAGTACTAGTGCAAAACTCTTAGAGATTACGGTCCAAGTCTACTTAGGTTTCACCAGATAAGTAAAATATCTCCTTAAGTATCAGCGTTATCTTTGACGGCGTTAGAGTTTCAACGAGTTTTAACCTCCTAAATATGGTTCGCACGGTTCAGATTTCTAATTTTGAGTCTATTTTTCAAAAATGTAAGGCTTAATTTTTCAAAAGTTTTAGAACCATGTGAAAAGACTAATTTACCCCTGGTTATCCAAAACATATTATTTCTAGATTTTTAACCCTTCACGAAAATGGACATAAATCATAATCTATGATAGCTATTAAGGTAAGGCCAATTGGAGGTGTTACGTCTGTGAGTCCTTTACATAGCACATCTTTTTAATTCAACAAGTTAGTGTAAAAATATGGAATTATACTCTTTTTCCCAACAATATTCTAGTTTCGACTAGTTTTAGTAAATCGGTCATAACCCACTCATCCGGAGGAGATAAAATTATATCCAACTCACCACATGTACCTTAAAACCTTATCTACCTCTCTATTTATTTTCCTATAGGTACATAAGCCAAAAATAGTTCGTACTAGGTTCATTTAGCTACTGGTCCACAACAGTCCTAAAATCCACTTCACTAAATCTCACTCTCATCAAGTTTGACCTCAACAAAGTCCATGCAATGCCATACCACATTATTTGACACACTTACAACATCAAAATACATATTTATACAGAAAGTAATCAAATCAATGACAACTTTTTCAAGAGAAAAAAAATGAAGAAAACAAAATAGAGGCTTACAACAAAAAAAGTGACTAGTGCGATTAACAACACTTTTACTCCTTATTCCTCCAAGTTTTTGAATCAACAAAACTAATCAATAACCCAACTAGATCAATGATCTCAGCCCTAGTATCATCATTTTACCTAAGTTAATATCCACCCAAAACCCTTCCAAGAACAGGCCTTATAATATTCTTTCAAAAACCAACTAAACCAGTAATTTTAAACTACAACAAGAGCCACTATGATACACCAACAACACCATCAAAGCTCCATGCAATAAAATTTTAAAATATCATTTCAAAACAGCCCCTACACTCAACAAATGATAGGTTTCTTGGTCTTCAAATGTAGCCCATGCTATAAGAAACAAGACTACACTAAAGATTTAAGTGACTGCTATAAAAATTTTGATGAAATGAGTGGTTTGGATGGTTTATGTGGCCAGCTATTTTAGAGAGACAAAGGGAGAGGAAACATTTTGCACCAACAACTATGAGAAGTTTAACTAGAGTTGGTGGTTTTGTTAGTGAAGTGTGCATGCATAACACACAAGTGTTATTGAGAAAGGTTGCCACATGGATGACTAATATGGATCCTTTCCACATTTGCCCCACTTAGGGTAAGTTGAGAAGGGTATTAATGGTAAATCTTGTATAAATTTTAAGATAGGCGGGTAGTTTTGAGGCTAACAAGTACTAGCAAAAAATATTTTGGGAGTTAAGGCGGAACCACAAAGTGAAAATGAACAAGATAAAAATAGTTCTACATCATTCGGGATACTTTTCTAAAAAATTTAAATTACGTAGGGCTCAAGACAGATATAATTTCTAAACACGGCTCAAGTTTAGACTAAAACGAAGAATTATTAATCAAGTAAATAATAAAACGAAAACTTTTACTCAAAAGTAAAAAATAAAAACGAAGTACGAGTTTAAATATTAACCTCAATTATAAAGTCTTAGCCTCTTAGAATCCTCCCAATTATCTCACTGCTTCTATCTTACTAGGGTCCACATGAATTCTATTGTTGTTAACCACGTGTCTGAGAAAACGTACTTCTTGCAGCCAGAATTCACACTTGAAAAAATTGGCAAACAACTTCTCCTTCTTGAGCAGCTCTAAAACTATCTTTAGATGAACCTCGTGATCCTACTTAGACTTCAAGTAGATCAAGATATCATCGATAAATACAATGACAAACTTGTCTAGATACGGCTTGCACTCCCGGTTCATCAAGTCCATGAAACTCGTTGGTGCATTGGTTAACCCAAAGGGCAGAACCGTAAACTCAAAGTGTCCATACCACGTCCTTGCAGTCTTTCGAATATCCGCTTTGTCACACCCCCAAAACGGGTCCCATCAAAATAGGCAACTGGGGCTGTGGACGTCAAAAATATCACAAACACAAGATGCAAGAATGACCACTAAAGGGGACCTTATGAAAATCATACTCGTTACATTGATCAAATAATAAGTTTTACATAATACTCCAAAAGAAATTCAAGGTTTTTGCGGAAGCGAAATATAAGTTTGACGACTTAGATTACGAGCATGAAATATAATAAGTCTTGAAAACGGGTAGTCATATAGCACAAAGACTCCAATAAACATCTTGAAAGAATATCCAAATTTAAGCACCTGAAAACATTGCTTAAAACGTCAACAACAGTTGGTAAATTCATAGGTTGAATTTGAATGAAATCGTGGACCACAAGTTTCAAAACGTATGTGACTATTATAACAGATACAATATCACATAAAACGCATTTATGTTGCACTAAGCTCATGATACCGAAGCTCAATACGAAAGTAGCGTATAATCATGCCAAGTGAAGTAAGGCTTGCCCTAACAGGTGTCCAATCAAAGACCACCAAGTTCTTCCGACATGATATACGTCTGTTTGATCAGCACGATGGCACCTCCGATTCAAGTAAGTGCTACTTACCCGGACGGGGGTTATTAGCCCTAATAGATCTATTTATAACACTCGCGCTTACTTAACCAGTACAGTCCGTCATGAAATTAACGGTACATGAAAGTTTGGGCAATATTGGTTTGTACACAACTTAGGCAACACATGAACAGGTAAGAATAACGTAAAGCACTTGTGTCTGTTTTTTGAAAGTAAACAATGTTCTCACCCCATAGTAATAAAGTGATTTTAAAACGGCAAAAAGGTAGGTTATGAACTCACCTTAAGTAACGATGAGCAAAGATGTAACCAACGGATGAAGTACGAAAATCAATATGTGCTAAACACGACCTAAGAAAATGACGCGCCTTAAGAAAGGAATATAGAACGAATGACATAATAGCATTTAAACTAACTCATGTAATCCTCGTGTGTTTGTGTCTTTGTTTCGTTAATAAAACGTGACTTTACGAAGAAAATATACTTTCAACATAATCCCGACATTTTCAATGAAAACTTACTATTTTCGGAAACTTTTAAATTTTGGAAAGTTACTATCTTAAGAAGTTTTGAAAACACGGACGTTAATACCGTCCCTAATAATGACACGTCATACGCAAAACGAAACGCACTAAGCAAAACCTAAATGCTTACTTCCTAATTTTAGTCCTTAAGTGTATTTATTTAAATACTTACTATTTTTAGAAAGTCCAAACGTTTTTGAAATATAGTTTTTGAAAAGTTATTAATGCATCCTAACCATTTCATGAAAATACAATGACTTTTGCTAATGATTCCAAAGCTCAAACGGACTCGAAATCGCCTAAAAACTCATTTTTAGTTTCCAATCAACTCCCTACCTTTGACTTTTTCTGAATTTTTTTACCTAACTTTGACTCTGAATATCTCACTCGTCTTTCACTTTTAAGCTTAAAAACCGGGCGCTACCTTTAGTAAAATGTCGTTTCGGACAACTTTCGTGCTTTATACATTTGCTAAAACGGAAACGAGATGGGTCAAAATGCCCGATTTTGATTCAGCCAGAAAGTCAAAAATGACAGTTTTAGGTCAAAAACGTTTTAAACTTCATTTGGTCATATCTCCTTCGTTACAAGGCCTCTTTTAATGTTCTTTATATGAAAATCTATCTTATTAGAATGAGTTATCCGAAAGTTGTTTCCTTTACTACGCAAAATGTTTTTAAGTCGACTAAATCCTAAAAAACAAAATCGAATCAACAACTATTTTATCCGAAACCATCTCAAAATCAACCCACAACTTCACCATAGTGCCTAGTCTAGCATATTTCCGTTCACGACTATTTTTTAACAACACAACCATCTCAAATATCTTCCTAATCCATCGCCATACATCAAAAATCATCCTAACCTAACTAGTATATCACAACATGCTAATTTGATCACAAAGTTTCAATCTTTTTAATATTTTTATCAAAACCATGTTATTAGTTATCATAAAAATGACACAAACACTTGGGTAACCATATACCCATACACGAATGGATTTGAAATAGAAGAAGGGTTCTAAAAGTTTACTTACAATCAATACAAACGAGATAGAAACACAACTTTGACACGGATGCTTGAAAGACTTGAAAACCCAAAATACAAATATGAAACTCTTAACCAAAACCTTGCAAAAACCCTTGAAACAAATGAACCCAAATCTTCAAACCACCTTAAAAACTCTTGGAAAGTGATCTTGTATGTGTGATATTTAAGAAAATGGAAGGCAATGAAACCCTCACAAGGGGTGTTTTTTGCCGTGGCTCACCAAGGAAAAAAGGGAAGAGAGAAAAACTTTTGAGTGTGTGTATTTCTTAGAGAGAAAGTTTAAATGGATGAATGAATGAAATGGGGAACCTAGTCCTTTTATGCATTCACCAAAGGTATCCTAAGCTTAGAACAAAAACCAAATATGTACCAAAGAGACAAGCTTGAGATTTTTAGGGGCTTTAGTCTCTTGTGGCTAGGTGTAGACAAAACCAAGAGGACCACAAGGTGAGATATTTTTTATTTTTGCCATAGTGGAAGACTCTAGTTGATTTATTTCCAAGCTTTCACCAAAAGCTAGACTAAACGATTGATTCCCAAAAAACAAAAACGTAAACCTTTTTAAATAACGAAATTTAAATTATTTCAAACGTGCTCACGAAAAATAGAATCGCGGCTGACTACTGAAGTCTATGCTAAGCAACAAGTCGATACGCGTCAAAAGGACGTTTTTCAAATACGCGCGGGACAACTTCCCGGTTAACGGTCAATTCGTCTTGTAATTAAATAAAGTTAAACTAACATACGAAAAAGTCAAAGATTATGACCTAGAAATTTACGGGGTGTCACATCCTTCCCCCGTTAAAAGAACAATTCTTCGCGGTTGTCAGAAATGTAGCTTATATACATTTACTAAAGAATTGAAGTGTAACTGACAAAATCGTCATGACACAAATTGAACAAAGGATTTAGGAAAATCCACATAATACATGAAATTTACAGGAAAGTACTAGTGCAAAACTCTTAGATATTACAGTCCGAGTCTACTTATGTTTCACTAGATAAGGAAAATCTCTCCTTAAGTATCAGCGTTATCTTTGACGGCGTTAGAGTTTCAACGAGTTTTAACCTCCTAAATACGGTTCGCACGGTCAGATTTCTAATTTGCCACTGTGGCCTCTTAGTTGATTATCGAAACGGGTGTCCTATAATTCCTACTCACATGGACAACACTCTTGTTGTTATTGCACTTCACAGTGCATGGTCCAGTGTGGTGCAACTTATGTTTGTTGTAGAAGAGAAATTTTGCTACATATCCGTTCTTGTAATTTGGCTTATCAATGTAGGCTCTCACGGCCTTTTTTTCATTTATTTTGTTGTTGGCATTCCTTACTACCTTGGCTTCCTAACGTATGACCTAATCCATTTAGTCGCTAGCCAAGTAGATTCTTTCCTCATAAATAGTAATAGCTTCGGCAGCATTAGTAATTCGTTGGGTTATAATACACTCGATCCTCGTGGAACTCATTCCTTATATTGTCGTCGGTATTTACTTTAAAATCGAACAGGGTAAAGAAAATGAAATAAGTCAGATTTCAAAACTCGTGTTTCTAAAAATGGGATGTTATGAGATGATGGGTAAAAGTTGTGTGCGGATTAATCGGCATACTCCTAGGAGTTACGAGAAGTAAGAGAAATTGAGACGTAATGAGATGACGTAGATGTTTCAACAGTATAGGACGGGTGTTCAAAGTTGTTGGGTTTATTGATTTGATGATTACAAAACTACATGTGCTTAAATGAAGAAGAATGACACAACAAGGGCTTAATATGATCACTTTGGTATTCTACATATGGAAAAGTCAAATGCTGGAAAGTAACATCCCAGATGAATTAAATGTCTTTTATGAGCATTTAATTAATCTTTTATGAGCATTTAATTAGATGGTTATGAGCATTTAATTAGATGGTTATGAGCATTTAATTAGATGGTCAAAGCATTTAATTACTTCCTTTGTAAGCCTTGTAACCTCTATTATATAAAGAGGGGCATAGACATAGTTTTACATATCCATGGATACATAGAACTCTCCCACTGAGAGTCTAGATAGATAGACAGTATAGTCGACTGATGAGAGTCGAATAGTACACCATAGTAGTTGGTGTAGCCCCAAATTATAGTTGGGGTAATAGGGAAATGTTTAATAAAGAAAACCTTGTGATAACTTTGATTGTGTTCTTATAATTCTGTTGTGCATATTCAATCATTGTTATTGTTTATCCTAGATACAAAGATCTAACCAATCTTGAGCTACAACGATCTTATCAATTGGTATCAGACCTGGTGCTTCGCTCAAGGGGGGTGATTCCAATGTTTTTTGAAGAAACCCAAAACCCTAAATTTCAAGAAACTTTTTTTTGGATTTGTGGTAAAAGTTTTATGGGGTTTTGGAGTTAAATTGCTATAACAATCTTTATGATCGTCCTCTCTACCTTTTTGGTATGCAATACGATCTTCAAGTATTGTTATTATTCAAGGGTTTCTTGGTATAATTGATTTATGATGATGGTTTTAGATCTCGGATGGAACTGTTATTCACAACAGTTTATTCTTATTGATTTATGGCTCATTTTGGATTTATTTGAAGAGGTGATTATGAAGATGATTGATTATCACTTATTTGATATTGTAGTTGAGTTTCACAGATGCGTGTTCTTATCATACCTTTTAGCATGAGGTAACTTGTTCGTGCTTATAAACGTTGTGACGAAGACTTGACGAATCTAGCAAAGGTGTGTGATTTTTCTTATAGGTGCTCAATGCTCACATTTGCTATCACTTTAGTCATGTGTCTCATAGAAGATGAGGATTTTGTCAAGAGGTTGCGGTCTACTTATATTTTGATCTTGGTATAAGTTCGACGTCACGTGGATAGTGCAAGACATAAGACACAAGTTTGGGAGATTCTACTTCTTCATCAAATTCGTTATACTCGGTTTTCTTCAGCAGTGATCACTACATAGAGCCAACAGAGTTCGAGATTCAAGAGATGGTAAACATATTGGTTTCAGGGGAAGCTTATTGTTAAAATGTTTAACCATCTACATGCACCACTTGAGGGGAAGTGTTTCATTACTACTGCTGATCTTTATTACTACTGCTAGTGTATATTTCTACTGCTCAAAGTCATTTTTCGTATTATGCTTCATGGAGGGTATTTTGAGTATTGGAAGGCTGATTATAGTTGTGGTATAAATGTTTTGTAACTGTTATGACCAAGTTTGCATTTCTACAGAAGACCCCTATTCGATGATTACAAAAAGGGAAAAGACACAGGTTTTATTGATTTGCAGCCTTATTATGTGTCGGTGGCAATTCAAAGAGAACATAAACAGAGAAGCATGGAAGATTGTTTCATTCATAGAGATTGTTTTGTAATATCAAATAGGGGAAGATTGTTGGGTTTATTGATTTGATGATTACAAAACTACATGTGCTTAAATGAAGAAGAATGACACAACAAGGGCTTAATATGATCACTTTGGTATTCTACATATGGAAAAGTCAAATGCTGGAAAGTAACATCCCAATGAAATAACTGTCTTTTTAGAGCCTTTCATTAACTTTTTATGACATTTAATTAGATGGTTATGAGCATTTAATTAGATGGTCAAAGCATTTAATTACTTCCTTTATAAGCCTTGTAACCTCTATTATATAAAGAGGGGCATAGACATAGTTTTACATATCCATGGATACATAGAACTCTCCCACTGAGAGTCTATCATCAGATTATTTCTTTGTTCTTCAACAAAATTTAGATCTACACATAAATTATTATGAAAATATTTCTTTTCATCATTATCTTCTAATTCAAAAAGAATGTGTACCTTTCTGATGGAGATTTTGACCCATTCACCATTTCTAGCACTTTCCTTTCCCACAACACCACTTTCATCATCAGTAAGTGCCATGAACACCTTTACCTCAACCATTTCATTCTCATCTGATGACACTTCTTCTTCATACCATTCATATGGCAACTAGACCTTGGTTTCTAACTTGAGTGGATTTAGATGTTCAAGTACCTGAACTGGGGAGGGTTAGTTTAGCCTTGATTTTGTTGTATTTGGCTTCAAAATCCTTTTGGATCCTTAGTTCAGGTTTGTGTTTGTAACACCCCCATTTTTACAATATAGCAGCAGAAGCTAATCTGGGGTATTACTTCATGGATACAACAATCATAATCATAGAAAACAACTTTAAAAGAGACGTTGTTGGAAAAATTTAGTTATCATTCATTATAATCAGAGTTTTTACAAAATGCAGGTCCCAAAATCTAAAACATCATGTTTGAATGATAACAGTTCAGCCATCTTCGAGTCCATGCCACTCCGTGCCGTATATTGCTCAATAACCTGAGATAAACATGCTAAAAAGTCAACACAAAGGTTGAGTGAAATTCATAGGTTTGAAATGTAATAGTTGAATACAAGTTATAGTGGAAATACTGGTATTGCAGGGACAATCATCATGGGGAACATTATTTATTGCATCTAAGCTCATGACATCAATACATTAACAGGGAAATCACCGTAGTGATATTGGTTAGGGACAGATGTCCCCGTGGAAAAGATAACTTGCCAAGGTTACCTATTAGGACAAATATAGTGCGTTTGGCTACCCCAAGCATGGGTATACAAACGGGAGCCGTCACCCCCAATAGATCTATTCACAATATTCGCGTTCACTCGCAATGCAAGTAATTAATGATTCATGATATGTAAATAATGGCACTGGAAGCTACTTAGGCAATAATATATCTGGATAACATACATTTAGAAAACACTTGCATTCATGGTTTATATCAGGTATCACAGGTTTATAAAGTATTCAAAAGATTGAAAAGCGAGGCTATGAACTCACAATATTGGTTTTAAGTACTTGTATATATTAAAAACAATTGAGCATGTATCCCCCTCGCGGGTTTATAAAACATTCAAAAGATTGAAAAGCGAGGCTATGAACTCACCTGATAGGTAGATGTAATAAATATTCTGAAATGAAAGCTGACGACCTTATCACAATCTTAACAGGGAATGTTGATATAGCAAAATGATAGTAAATAGCCACATCACGTAACCTAAGTAAATATGTTGAGTCTTAGGAAGATTGTACTCTAGAACTTTGGTTCAGAGAGTCTAATATTGTTATGAGTTTGA
>BQNB010169809.1:0-13740 GCA_026074375.1 Tanacetum coccineum | reverse complement strand
TGTTGTGGATTTCCTGTCAAGGTTGGAACCACCATAGTCACTATCAGAGAATGCTTCCAAATCAAGGGGAGAGTCCCTAGGATACCATAATCCCAAGATACTATAAAAGAGATTAGTTTCTCTTTGGGACCCATGCCTTCACAGGCTTGGGTCTGCCTTGTGGACCTTGAGAAACATGAACATTTGAATCAGGGGTTGGTCCACTATTGGTATTGGAGTGTAGTGTTGTTCTTCTCCAAACACAACCTGCTGAGGTCTTAACAGCAGTACCCATTGTGCCCTTAACAGCATAATTATTTGACTTGTATGCTGTATTCTTTGTAAAGGGTCTATTTTCAGGTGATCTTTGTTTTGAAAAACATGTCTTTGGACTTTTAAAATTCACCTGTGAAGTCTGGTTTGATAATACTGGGCTAGTTACTCTGGCAGTATTAACATGCACCCTACCAGAATTAACATTTTGTTTGCCAGTATTAACTCTAGAACCACCAGACTTATTTTTAGTACCAGAATTAACATACATGCTACCAGAATTAACATGTTGCTTGCCAGTATTAAAACTAGAAGTACCAGACTTAATATGAGTGCCAGAACTAACATGCAAACTACCAGAACTAACATTTTGCTTGCCAGTATTAACATTTACCCTACCAGTTTTAATAGTTCTGCTAGCAGTACTAAAATTGGGTCTAATGTTATTTAGTTGTACAGGTCTGGGAGTGAATTGATTTGCTTTATTCACCCTGTTTGAGTTAGTCCAGGCTGGTGTAGCTTGCCTAACATTGGCTTGAATTACCCCTGTGCTCTTAAAAGCAGCTTCCCTTGCCATCTTTTTCTCATAATAGTCACAATCCTTAATCAAGTGACTAAGACTTCCACACACAAAACATGATTTTCTTTCAAAAGAATAGCCTGCACCTAATTCTTACACTTTTCACATTCTTTGATTCACAATTCTGTCTATTATATGAAGATAGGTTGAGGGAACACTGATGTTTCTAATTGTGCCTAGGAGTTTTTACTGTTGTGCACAAACTAAGTCAACAGTTGTTGGGGTTTAGGCACCTTGTGGTTGAGTCCTTTTGGTGAAATGGTAACCTGCTCAAAAGAAGGCGTAATAGGGATCGGGTTATCCATTGACTGAATGGTCAGGATACATTCCTAGTTCCCCATCACTGTCATATAGCAATTGACAAGTTGAGGAAACAGTGGAACTTGCATCAGACTCAATAGGACTAGAATTGAGGTTTCTGAAGGCCCATAATTTATCCAATACTGAATTACAGAGCATCATCTAATATCCCTCTTTGTTCCCTAGGGGATAAATCACCACTAAGGGATGAGGGACACCTTTTGTACTTCTACCTGTTTTTGAATCTGCTGTATAGCGTGGGATAACATTATATCGCATTTGGTTTCCTACAAGCAAAAATACCTCTACTTTATCTCTTCCTCATATCCTAGACCTCAGCATACTGAATTTTATGCCAGTACTCCGATAACCTATTCTTAACTGTTGAGCTCATCCCACAATCAACTAGCTTCCAAAGATTTTTAGAAGATGCAAACCAAGAATCAACAATGTTTTGTAAAACATCTTTGTCTTTTACAGCTTTCATTCCTATTCTTCTATACTTTTTCAGCTTTTCATCTTTCAAAAATTTGATTAGCCTAAAAATTAATTTTTTTATCATTTAAGGAAGATTGCGTTATTGTGGGAGCTTTAAGCTGAGATTCTAATTTCTTAACAGCTAGCTTATGGGCAACTAAGGCAGCTTCTTGGGTACCAAATTCAGATTGCAATTCATCATACTTAGCTTGAAGAGCATTGTATGAATCTAAACACAATTTAGAACACATGTACACCTTCATTTTTCACAGTGAAAGCCATTAGATCATGATTGAGTTCTCTCATCTGTAGTCCTAGATCTACCCAATTGATCTGATCTTCATCAATAGTCATCACCACAGCTTCCCTTTTCAGTTCTCACTAGCTTGAAATCCTGACCTCTACCTGCTAGCTCCTGCCTGCTACCTTCCCTTTGAACCTTTAAAACTTGCACTCCCAAGCAAAATGCCCATATTGTGGCAATCTTGAAACATTCAACTTTTCTCTTATCAAAATGCCCACATGCATTTTTCAATCCACATCTTGGCCTTCTGCCTGTTTTCTTGTAGAACTTCTTGATCTGAAGGCAGTCATAGCAATCTGCCAATTTATATCCATCACTCCAATCCCCCATGGTCACAATTTGATCTAGATCTTCAATGTACAAAGTCCACATCATCAGCAATTTGTGGCTAGAAAAGAATGGATAACTTCTCAGCAAGACCAGAGTAGCATTTGGTTTTGGCTTTGGAAAAGGAAGTGTGACGAACTATAACTTTCCCCTGAGCTTTGGCTTGGCTTTGCTTAGCTTGAAGAGGCTTTGGCTCACATGATATAAAAGTCCACATTACAGATGCAAGGAAGAAGATGATGTCCTTTTTTGATGTCTTGTTTCAAACACTCAAATTATTTATAAATCATCTATTGACAAAGTGTCAATATCTTCGTTTGTCTCATGTCATGCTAGACTGTCCCAGTGCAGGAGAAGGGACCTCAAAAACTTGTGATTTGCATCTTCATACTGACACACCAGCACCAAGGGCTATTCCAACTTGATAGAAGAGGTGTTTGGAACCTATCATACCTTATCTCTAAGCTTTCCTTAGAGAGATAGTAAAATTGAGACCTCAAACTGTTGTTTCAACACAGCTTTTTGCATTTTCTTAGAGTTGGTATTACCACCAAACCTTGTCTTGATAGCTGCCCAAATCTCTTTGGCATCATCCATGCCATGAAAACGTCTCAGATGATCTTTTGGAACAGCCATTAGCAGTAGAGTTCTTGCTTTCCTTTCTTTCTCATCAGCAAACTGTTCTTCCTGTTGTGGTTGGAACCAGGAAGAACCCTGTAATACACCATCCTTACCATTGGTGACTCGCTTCTTTGAGTTGCCCATTCTGAATCCTTTCCCAGACCTCATTATCTATATACTCAAGATAATGTTTGCCATCCTCCATCGCCCACGACTCATAATCATCTTTTTGAAGAAGGCAGTTTGATGTTTGAAAGTGTATTTGTGGTGATTTATGTGGGTGTGGTTAGCAGGAGCATCTCCTTTGTTTGTTTGCTGGTACTAATCCAGCCAAAGATGCATCATCATGAAAAGAAAGTTCCTCATCATCATGAAGAGAAAAATCATCGTGTGCAGACATGATTATTTGATTTGGTGGAATAAAAGGTTTTGATCTATGTTCTAATCGAGTGTGTAAAGTCCCCTTGTGGCGTTGATACACTGTAGGTCCTTATCAACAGGAAACTCAATGAGCCCTTTAACGACTTAATAGTCCTCTGAATAAAGCCAAAGATCTATGAGAGACAATAACATGAATACAAATATGACGCGGAATATCAATAATCTATACCAAGTGAACACAAGATACAAAATACTAAACTGACTATAACTATACTATTTGATTGTTAATACTCAATCAACTCATCTGTTTACAATACTATACTATGTTCCTTTTATAAACTTAAGGAACCCTAAACGCGTTAAGAGATAATGCTTATCTCTTCCTAGATTAACGCTAAGTGATAACTATTACTATAATTACAACAGACTTAACTGTCTGAATGTAAAACAGTCAATTAATCTTTAATACGTCAGACCTTAAGTTTTAAAGCTGGCAGAACATAACTTGCTCGACCAGACTTAAACATCTATACTAACAGTACTAACTTTTACTCTACAGTACTAAACTTGAACGAACAACTTAACTGTAATACGAACAGTATTAAGTCCTGTTTAACAATATTTTTCCTAACATATAAATCGGGAAGTCCAGAGAGTTTTTTTGAAACTCTAGGTTTCCGTGAGTCCGATACTAGTCTTCTCTGTGGGGTGTCAAAAGCCTAGTCACTGTTAGCCGCAAGGTTGGGATTGTGCTCTAGAGACGAAAGACGCTACATAGAATGATCCTTGCCTTCAAACTCAATCTGTTCTTGGGTGGAACTGAAGCATAGTATTTTTGCACAACCACATTTGATCCAATGGTTGAAAATTCAAAATAGCACACTCACCAAGATTAATAATTGTCGGGAAATAAAAAGTTCATCAAGTTGCCAAATATGAGTAGTGTTAGCATACCTTTAACTGATATTAGATGTGGATTCCTTTTAAAGCTTGGTTTGGATAAGTGAAAATCGGGACGATGAATTTTATCCTTTTCCGGGCCATTCTCCGGAATCGAAATGCATCTTGAGTTCTATGATCCTTAACAGTTATATAATACAAAAGTCGAAATATTCATAAAGTTTTTACCTAAAAAAAGTTTTATCAAAATTGGAAATAGGGTTGTTTTTAATAAACTGTGATATTCTAACTCACTTTCTCCACAAAAGTCTTGCTACTTTTCAAAAGGTTTTTAAGTTCTTGGGGAAGTTTTTGAGGTATTTTTGTTATAGAGCATAATAAATTTGCGAGAGACACACAATCGCTTAGTTTGGGGGAATTTTGATATGGGTAAAAAACACATATCTGTGTCATAAAAAGTCGTTTGTTTTTTAGCCTTATAAACATAGTTGTTCTTAAAAAAAATACAAAAAACCAAAGCTGGGGACTCGAAACCTCGACCTTGGCCACACTTCAACCCTTGCCTTAACCAAACGTGCCATTAGCGCATCCATTAGGCTTTCTCTTTCATTAAATTGTTATACACTTTTTAGTTTTGTTCAACTTATACAAATAAAGCCGTACTAGTCTTCTTAGGCTGATTGAGGCTTATTTGCGCTTACTTTTCACGTTTGTCTTATATTTTCTTTGTTCTTTGCTAAGTTTATACTTGTTGTGAGTTTTTTTCCGATAATTTTCCCTAATAGTTTCATTTTTTATAATGTTCTTAGATAAATATTTTCCCGAAAATCCATTAAAAAATAGACAAAAATAATTTTATAAAAATACAGACAAAAATAGTTGTTAGTTTAGAATAAATACTTTTAGTTTGACAAGCATAAATACAATTTTTTCCCTTTTCATAGATCTTAATTTCTATTTGCTTTCCACTTTTTTTTAAATAGTTTTATAAAAAAAGGAGTCTTTATATTAAAAGTAGTTAAAACAAGTTTTTTCTGAGTTTTTATGATATTTTAGACTTTTCTTAGTTAGAAAATCATTTTTTAGAATTTTTAGGAATTAACTTGCTATTTTCTAGGATTTTAATTCATTTAATTAACTTTTAAGTCATAATAAATAAAAAAATAATTAAAAAAAATTTTTGCTGGGTTTCTTAAAATTTTCTTTTATCTTAATTTAGGTTTAGAAATTAAATTTGGCTTCGGTACTAAAATTTAGTTTTAATTGAATTGCTTAATTTTCGCTTTTCTTCTTGCCCTTATTTTGTTTCTAGTTAAATAGTTGATCATTTGCTTATTTTTATTTTTTTTAATTCATAGAAATAGATAATCAAATCAATCTTTGTTACCAATATAAATCATTATCCGAACAACAAACGTGGTCTCAGTTTCATAAATCATTGGGGAATAACGACCCGGGAATCATACTTCCCGGTTTATAGACGTATTATTATATATATTATCGTGTGATTTTTCTAACTACCTTTGTCCTCAAGGGTAGTTTGGTAATTTCATATTATATTATATTTATTTCTTACAGTGTGTTTTGCTTACAAGAAATCAAATGGCTCAAAAAGATAAATTCATCCGTCCCCTGAATTTGTCACTTGTCCCAAACCAAAGCTTAAAAACGAGATCATTGTCCAATTAAAGTCATGATGCCTAACACTTACTCCATCAAATACCTAATTGGTGTCGTACTTCACTCTCTTATTTCCTAAATTTTTAATCTCACGATTTTATTTTTTGTCATATACCCGAAGGCTACTTAAGACCCTTGTTTTTCCGATATTTATTAAATCTGAAAATAAAGCGGGACGATAAAATAAAAATTACTTCTATCCCTATCCTTTAAGAAAGACCTGATGTGGTCCACATCGAGTGACCCAATAAATTTGCTTTTTATTAGGCTACTGACTTAACTTATGTCATATACCCTAAGGCTCTTTAAAAGACATAATCAAGTGAGAATTAATTTGGCAACAATATACCCTAAGACTTGTTTTAAGGAAACCAACAAATCATTTATTAAACAGAGTCAATCATTCACACATATACCCTAAGCTCTTAAGGAATAAACAAAATTTAATCACTTACGCCATATACCTAAGGCTCTTAAGATAATAAGTAATCTCATGATTAACTCTATTACACCATATACCCGAAGCTCTTTAAAGGTGTAAGTAAAGCATATTGATTCATATGATATACTATAGTATGCCAATTCGCGAATCCTGATGTGTACCTATCTTGATTACATCGTCTTTCAAGTTAGTGGAAAGTCACTAAAGATTAAGTTGAACTGGACAACCTTATTTATTAACCATATTTATATAAAAGTGAAACAAGCTAATGGGAGAAAAAGCCACAATTAATACTTATAAGCTCTAAAGAAATCCAACTATTCCATGTTTAGCATCTAAACTTATAATTAACACTATCATTTCTCGTTCTTCGCAATTTAAAATCTCTAAGAAAGAAATCCACGAATGTTTAGTTAAATAAACTAGTTTTGCATATTTAAAGTCAATTATGGAAACTTTCAAAATCTTGGCTTGCATAAGCTAAAATTCGCATTTTAAAGCTTCTTGTATAAAAGACTAGCAAAAGCTAAAGTTTATAACGGTTAAGGGACAAACACGAGCGTCAACATGCTCATCGATCAAAATTAATTCTTGTTTCTCTACCTTTAATCTATTTACAACACTATTTCAGTCACTTATTTCCAACATTTTTCACTTTTTTTATGCACAAAAATTTAAAATTATTGCTATTTTTCACATAAATCACATATTTTTGGTGGAAAATGGGTTAGTGAGAACAACGTCCGCATGTATAATCAAATCGAGATAGATTCCCCCCATAACTAAAACTACACACCATTGTTCCTCGAATTGAGATTCCCCATACTAAATTTCAATTGCATAATCGTGATATAAAGGGGTCTCACGCAAATCTAAAGTCTTTCTTATTAAGTCTGCTAATAACTAAACGTAGTCGATAAGATTCTAGCAATATCGGATTCCCAGATATAGCATATGCTAAGGATCAAGATCGAGTAAACGATGACAAAACACCAAGCACGAGATCTTCATAAATCTGGACTCCTAGACATAAAAACAACAAAACAACAAACACGAGAAAGAAAGAGGCGTCCCATCGCCTCCTCAGCATCATACTTAAATCATAAATATATTTACTAACTAAGGAACAGCAGGGTTTGCCACTACGCGAAACGTATTTTTGTGCGAGTCTCTAGCTTGAACTCACCCTAATATCATCGTGATAATAGGGACAAAACCAAGTAAAAGAACAAACTTCCATTGACATTCATATGCCACCGCTAGAGAAGAAAAATGAAAAGCGGAGATGCCGGGGTCAAAAATGATATCCTCACTCCCGGAGGAGAGAGGAAAAGGATAATTCACCAGATAAGTGAAATAAGAAAGAAAAGTTCGGATAAAATATGTAAATTGAGGTATTATCCATAATAAGTTCCCAACTCGAATCAAAGATTTAAAAACTTTCCATTTGTGTCACTTACGATTGGAGCATCGTCCTCAGTCATCAAATCATCAATTGGAGCATCGTCCAAAATCTTCTTCCAATTATTCTTTTTAGATTCCAAATCAAATAAATCATTATTCTCTTCAAGAGGCGGTTCATCGGTGAACCCCTCGAGAATGGAAACAACGCTTATAGACGAATCATGGTGAAGTAAAAGCTCAACATCGTTACTAGGAGTGAAACACTCATCCTTATTAGAATTGTAAAGAGGTATGACTAGGAAAGTCGACTCATCAAGATTGGAATCATAAGAATCCTTGCACTCGATGTCCTTTAACACCTCATCAAAAAGAGGATTTACGTCACTAGAGATATATTCGTCATCGAATTCGAAAAGAGGGTTCGAGTAAATCTTAACATCTTTCGAAACGTCCTCATCCGATAGTGACTCGGTATCACTAGAGGTAAAATCATTTGGATCGAAAAGAGGGTTAGAGAAAGTCACAAATTTTTCCTCAAAAATACTAATGGGAGAGAAATCATCACTCGAAGGTAAATCACAATCATTATTACTCTCGGATGTATCCTCGGACTCACTTGGGATTGGAACAAAGTCCTCAACACTAGACTTTATTACTTCGTCTGATTCCTTTTCAGGAATAGTGTTAAGATGCTCATCCCCCATGCTTAGAGAGTCCTTGGTTTGTAAGTCGGGTGTGATTGCTTTAGACGATCTCTCTCGATATAACCTATATTGAATAGTATGCTCATCATCATCGTCGTCGATCATAGGAAAATTCCAATATGGAGTAAAACTTTGAGCTGCCTGTTCCTCCTGCTCTTTCTGAACTGCCAGATTAGCCGCTTGCTCACGTTCAATACGCTTTTCTTCATGTTGTTTCAAAATTTCAGCAATAGTTTGTGAATCATTAGAAAGTTAAAGTAGCAATTCCGGCAAACTCCATGGTTTAATTTTCTTTTTGTCCCAAACTTGAATTAATTTAAGAATTATTTCCTTAGCCAACAATACTCTCATACTCATTTCTTCATTAGGAAAAATATTGATATTCAAAAGGGTTCGATTAGCTTTAATTAGCCTTGCCATATCTAGCAACATATCCTTATTCGATCTCCGAGGAAGTTGTTGAGTGACGAAAAATTATGGGGGTTGATATTGGTCAAAACCAGAATAAATCGGATTATAAGAAAATTAGGATCATAATTTTGGTTCATCAGTTGACATTGATAATTTTCAAAAGAATCCCTGTAGTTTTCCCAAGAATACGTTTGGTACTGGGGTTGTGGATGGTAGTCGGAAAAATTTTGAGAGTCGTTGAAAGAATTCGGATTTGGTTCATAAGTGAATGAATTTACCGAATTACATCCTAAACAAGGTACCCCTCGATTATAATATCCACACCGCTCGCAAGTACAATATTGACAAGGTTGATCATCAAGTGGATTTCCGCAACTGAAACAACTTCGTTGTTCGAATGATGACATTTAGAATTAAACAATTAGAGGATAAGAAGAAAGAATTAAACGGATAAGAGGTTAAAGAAAAATATTTTTGAAAATTTTTATAAAGATAATATTAATAAAAAATATTTTTGGTATTTTTAATATTTATAAAAGAAAAGGAAAAATAAAAATAAGAAGAAAAATATTTTTGGATTTTTATATTTTTTACAAGAACGAAAATAAACTTTTCGAAGAAAGGATCTTCAAGGCTCGAACACGAATAATTCCATAAAAATCGCTACATCTCTCCCCGACAGCGGCGCCAATTTGATGTTCATCAAACGCATGTCGTAATAATATATAGTATATCCCGTTAGATAAGAAAATTACTTCAGGAAAAGTAATAGTCTATCTTTCGAGTGTCGTTTCCACGGTGAGATATGAATTGAAATACATGTTAATGTTTTAAAGAAAAATGCTTGATTATCTTTTAATGATTTTGGTTTAAAAACTAATTTTAATACTAAGAAAATTATACTAAAATTAATACTAAAAATTATTCTTAAACAATTAAGCAAAAAAATGATTTAAAATATATATAAGACGAAAATGCTTGCTAAGTGACGTGAAAAGTTCATTAAGTGTGAATTAAAGTTCATTGACGAATTAATTTTCTTAGAAAAAGATAATTATCTCACAACGTGTTGTATTTTGACAAAAACCTCTTAAAAAGATATTAATTATTAGATGTGTAGTTTGACTATCTTTCCGGATTTTGCCCTTTAAAACATTCCAACAACAAAAATCTAAATAATCAAAGATTATTAATCAATTAAACCTTTTTCAAATCCACACTTAATTTCCAATTCATAATATCACTTAACAAGCACTAATTAAACTACTCACTATGCATTATGATTAAATAAACAAAGCTAAACATTTTATACTAAGCTACACTAATTAATTAAAAAAGGATAGAAAATGAGACCGAATTGAAGACCCGCAATTAAACAAATACCACCCAGTTTATTTAGCTAAAACAAATAATCAAACTTGGTCTAGCTAAATAAACCCTTAAGCTCCACGCCTAAAAAATTAGAAGCCCAAATGGATCAAACGAGGTCCAAACGAAAATAATAAGAAGAGGCCCAAACTAATTTTCACACATGGCTCAGACAAGATTCAAACAAAGGTTCTAAATTTAATTCATAGGCAAATCGAACTTTTAAAACTAAAACTAGCACATATATAGCAATAGCTCGATTCAAATAAGCTAGCACGTAAATACTGAAATAAGGCATTATCTTATTTAAACGAGCAATTAAAAGCAACAAGCATGAATTTCTAGAAAAACATAAACGAGACTTAAACCACTTAAATCGAATAAGCTCTAATCACTATTAAACGAGATGAAAACCTACAAACCTTAATAGCAAACCAGATTGTGCAAATAGCAATAACGAGAATTAGCAACTAATAAAAACGATGAGATAAGCTCTTTAACCACAAACAATAATTATGAATACGAGATCTACAAAATAAACGACTAAACAAGCAAATTACCAAACTAGATAAACTCAAAACTAATCAATAAGCCACATAAGAAAAAAACAACAACAAGGACTTTGAGTAAGAAATAAGCACAATACCGATCATATTACCAATTCGAATTAAGCAAATAAGCACACAAAATATCAATCTATCAAAATAAACTCATTCTAAACCTAATAAGCTATTTAGAAGTCTATCTTAACAGAAAATAAGAGCTTCTAATCAAACAAAAACGAAACAAACACAACAATAAGCTATATTCGAACTTATTATAGCTTAATATTTTGAAAAGTACTTAAAAACAATTGAGAATGATTCATATTAGCTTGGAGAGCTTATAGAATTCATTATCTAATCCTTTAAGAACATTTGATAATAATAAGTTGCGTAAATTAGTACGAAAGTACAGCTTATTGAATAAGCAATCACAAATAGAAAAGAAAACGAACGATTAAGCCAACAAATAGCAAACCAAGATCTTCAATAAACTTCAAACCATTTTCATTACATCATCTTAATAAGCTTGTGAAATAAGCTGAGTACAATAAGCAGCAAATACAGAAATAAGAAACTACAAATCTAAAATAAGCTAAAAACTTAAAACTAAAAATAAGAAAACTAAAAACCTAGGTGAAAAAAGTGTGAGGGAGGCGAGTTGCTTTTATAAGACAAGAAGGGGTGATTTGTAAAATGCCAATCATTAGGAGCCAATCATTGCATCGGGATACGCCACCTTGGACTGAAAAATGTGTCAGACCCAATGAAATAACGCCACGTGGATTTTATTTGAAGCTTTAATTGTACGCTACAATTCTTACCCCTTTGATCAAATTTGTAGTGATATGAATTGAAATATAACATTACCTGCCACGTGGAGGTTTGATATTTGTCCTTCCATTCTTGAGTGCGTTGGCACGTGATGAGCAAAAGATTTATTTAGAAGGCATATGATGCTGATGATTGTTGACGTCATCACTCCATTTATATATCAGATTTAACACTTTTAATCTTGGGCATAAAATGGGCTTTTAGCTCATTTGGGCTGGTCCGGTCTATTAAGTCGGCTACGGGCTGGCCCAATAAAATCCGAAGGCACCGTTGGAATCGTGTTCTCGCGCTCTTTCATTTTCTCATGCTCGGTTTGGTCTGCTTTGCCTTTGTTTTTGTCCTTTTTATTGAATATCCGTACCTGCAAGACACAAATCACAAAATACACATATACAATGTATTTTTATGTCATTTTCACTCATTATTGGTCTTTTTTAGCTCGTTTTATTAGGTAAAAGGTATGTGTAATTAAGCACATACCAGTGACATGTGCATATATTGCGTTAACGTGAGCACCATGGAACCGAAGATTGTCAAAGAGGTTATGACCGATCTTGCATGGATTGAATCAATGCAAGAAGAGCTTCTTCAGTTCAAAAGGCTTGATGTATGGGTGTTAGTTCCTCCTCCGGATCACATAAAACCACATACGTTAAAGTGGTTATTCAAAAACAAGCATGATGAAGAGAACACGGTCATCCGAAACAAGACTCTTCTGGTTGTGAGAGGGTACTGCCAAGAGGAAGAAATAGATTTCGAAGAATCCTTTGCTCCGGTTGCTAGAATGGAAGCTATCAGGATATTTTTGGCATATGCTACACACAAATCGTTCACTGTGTTTCAAATGGACGTGAAAACTGCTTTTTTGCATGATACACTAAAAGAAGACATGTACGTGTGCCAACCTGAAGGTTTCAGCGATGCTGATCATCCAAGCCATGTTTACAAGTTAAAGAATGCACTATATGGGTTAAAGCAAGCACCAAAGGCATGGTACGACGAGTTGTCAACGTTTCTCTTACATAATCACTTCTTCAAAGGCACCATTAATCCAACATTGTTTATAAGATGCTTTAACGACGACATATTAGTGGTACGGGTCTATGTTGATGATATTATCTTTGGTTCTACACACCCTAGGTATACCCAACTCTTTTCTGACCTCATGAAAGCCGCTTCAAAATGTCGATGATGGGGGAAATGACGTTTTTCCTTGGTTTACAAGTTAACCAATCCCCCTATGGCATCTTCATAAACCAGTCCAACTACGTGTTAGAATTCCTTAAAAAATATGGAATGGAAACTTGTGATCCCGTTGGAACTCCAATGGAGATCAAAGACAAGCTTGACCTAGATCAAAATAGGTCTCCAGTCGATGCGATGAAATATCGTAGCATGATTGGTGCCCTAATGTATCTTACGTCTAGTATACCGGACATTATACATGCTACTTGTTTATGTGCTCGGTACCAGGCTAAGCCAACCGAGAAGCACCTTAAGGAGGTTAAAAGGATCTTTTGTTATCTCCGAGGAACCGTTAATATGGGTCTCTGGTATACGAAGGATTACAGATTTGAACTAATCGGATTTTTAGATGCTGATTATGCGGGATGCAAAGACACCTTCAAGGGTACTTCTGGTGGAGCTCAATTCTTATGCAAAAGGCTAGTTAGATGGTCCTCAAAGAAACAAGACTATAAGGCGCTATCAACCGTGGAAGCATAATATGTGTCGTTATCCGCTTCTTGTGCCCAAGTCCTCTGGATGTGGACGCAACTAACGGATTATGGTTTTCACTTCAACAAGATTCCAATCTATTGTGATTCGAAATCAGCCATAGACAAATCGTGCAACATGGTCTAACACTTAAGAACAAAACACATCGCTGTTCGCTACCATTTCATAAAGGAACATGTGGAAAAGGGTACGATTAAACTGTATTTTGTCAAGACGAATTATCAACTGGGCGACCTCTTGACCAAAGCTCTTCCAGTAGATCGATTCAACTATTTGGTTTGTCACCTTGGTATGCGCAGTTTATCTCCTAAGGAACTTGATCGTCTTGCAAAATCACAGTAACTCTTTGTATATATTTTATCAGAAAAACAAAATATAAAAATATAAAACCTTTAAAAGCAAAATACAAAATCAAAAAATTTCAAAAATACAAACATAATCTTCTCTGACATGTCTCTCGACAATTGATAACATTT
>BQNB010169808.1:0-13740 GCA_026074375.1 Tanacetum coccineum | reverse complement strand
ATATCTTGTGCTATTGATCTTGAAGTAACACGCCCCGGACCCTTATTCCGCTGCGACCCAATTTGGGGGTGTTACAAATGCGTCTTAGAATACCTCTCAAAGTTAAATCCTCATGCTTCTGCACAGAATAAGGACGCAAAATCCCATAACACAAAAAAGAGATATGTGCCCGTTGAAAAGACAAGTGAATCTAAGAAACCAGAAAGACTGATCCCCAAAGGACATAGTTTTAGGAAAACCGACTCCTTTTTCAAATTCTCCTGAAATGAGAAGTTTTCAAACGAAACAATCGGTTAATAAAACTAATGTGTCGGATGGTTTGTTTAAACAAGTCACTTAACAGAATTTGCCTCAGAATAGAAAACAAGCTGAAATACACTCGAATGTGCTTAAACCAAGAAGGTATAGAATTGCCACTACCACAACACAAAACAGAGAACCGCAGTTGCCTCATGCTTCTAGGAATACTAATCCTCATGTGTCTAAATCTTTAGGAGTAAATAACACTACTAGTGTTAGCAGACCACAACTTAAGTGCTATCAAGTTAAAGATAAGGGCATGCCAAACAATAGTCAAGTGAAGTTTAAAAACAAGGAAGTAGAAGACCATCATAGGATTTCTAGTATTTCTAAGAAAACAAAGTCTGTAACTGCGTGTAATGATAGTTCAAATTCCAGAACATCGAATGTGAATGCTGTTTGTGCTGAAATGGAAGAAATTATGTAGTTTAATTCTATTCATGATGCTTGTTTTTATGATACTTGAATGACTTGAACGCTAAACTAGAAGCCTAAGTGTAGTGCTATTAGGCTAAGTAAACCCAAGAGAAAAAGAAACATAATCTTTTGTAAACAATAAGAAAAACAGATTGCATCCGTTTACCACTATTTACAGAAATCCAAGAGTTACTATAAGGAGTTGTATGAGAATACAAATCAGGAGATGGATCAATGGTGGATAGCTAAAGAAATGTCATCAGGATATAAAGGAACAAAAGCCACTATAGGACCAAAAAGATATGGATGCTAATCAGGAAAGGGGGGATGTATCAACAGGTATTAGTCCCATTAGAATTGTCTCTCGCATTACTAATGTCTTGAAGACCCTCCTCTCCACTCTCCGCGCACCCCGCCGCAGCGAGCATACATATTTGCCGCCTCCACACATTTGTCTTCCATCGTCCCATAGCTCAATTATCATTGCATGTGTGCTCCCCCCTCCTTATCACATAATATTCACATTGTCTGGACCTATGGGATGCAACAGCAATGACGCCACTACCGCGACCTCCCCCTGACTGCTTGATATAAGCTTTCCGTGCGCTCGAAGGTTTCTGGGTACTGTTCATTTTGTGGAAATGATCAATTTGATCCAGATTCTTGGGTTATGGGGAGATTGATCAAGGAAAATATTTCACGATCAACGGGTTTATTACGTGCAAAGGCCTCAATCACAATCTTTTCTCGGTTGGTTATTTTTGTGATGCGGATTTGGAGGTTGCTTTCAGAAAATCTATGTGTTTTGTCAGAGATCTTCAGGGAACGATTTACTAATGGTTAATCGTGGATCGATCTTACACAATATTGCCTCTTCAAGAAACAACTATCACTCAATTGTTTATGGCTAAAGCTTCACCAACTCAAGATGGTTATGGCATCGAAGACCTTTTCTATCTCTTAAGTTCGATTACTCACTTACACTTAAAGAAAGATATTGTGACAGCTTACCTCGTTGAAATATGTCAAGGATCAAACTTTGTTCGTCTTGGCTCCCTCCCCCACACACTTTGCAAGCGTCAAGCAAAAAGAAGTCATTTAACTCAAAAGCTGGTTCCAAGTTCCAAAAGGAAGGCTGAATTTGTTTTCAATGGATTGAGTGGCGCCACAATGAGTTGAAAGCATTAATGGGATGAACAATATATTATGTGATTGTTGATGACTATTCAAGATACACTTGTGACTGTTTTTACGGATCCCAAGGGATGAAACTCCAGAAGTTCCCAAAGATTTACACGATGATTCAATGCATTATTTATAAGCTCAGTTATTAGTGTCCGTACTGAGTCAGAGTTCTTGAACAAGACACTCCATGATTACCCCCTTTATTTCTAAGAGAAGGATTGTCCATCAGACTTACACTTCCTCGCATACATCAACCTAATACAGAAAGGCGTTGGGCGAAAGACAGAACCGCTCTCATTGTTGAGTCTGCTCGACAACGTCTGCTTTCAGCTTCTAAGTTCCATTATCCATTTTGTGTGAAGCATTTGCAACCGCATGCTATATTATTATTATGTCAGAACAGATCAAATCGTTCATATGTCTCATGGAAAAGATGGTTATCACTTCATTAATGACAGGAAACCTTTAATAAAACTTCTTCAACATCTTTGGTTGCATTTGTAAATAAACTAGAGATGGGAAATTTGGTTAAGATGAAAGGAAAAAGGGGATCCATGTGTCATGTATGGATATTTCTACTCAGTCGTAGGATATTATGTTTACAAACAAGTGAAACACGCTTAATAGTAGAGTTCATTTCCTTTATCACGTTTTGTGAATCAAACAAATGATGTCGGATCATAACTGTTCATCGACATCGATCAAAACAACGAGTAGAGATGTATGTGAAAATGGTCTATTCAGGCCTCGTTCATCAAGGGACATAAAGGTGTATGATTATGACAACTCTGAATCCGTACACCAAGACAAATAATGTTGTTCCCTCCCAGAGCAAAAGCCAAAGTCGACCATACAACGGGTGTAGAATTTTACTCTTCAACCTTTAATTGAAGAATATAACAATCCAACACATGGTATGCTAAGGTAAACAACCTATGATATGCACCGATGAATCATTTAAGAAGATGAATTTATGTCAATACCTTTTTGTACACGGGTAACAAGGAATATTGGAGGAGCTTATCACACTAACTTTGATAATACTAGATGTGCATTCATTTGACCATAAAGTCATGATAACGATGGACAAGAGATCTTCCATTAGTGACAAGGTTCGTCGGAAATCCAACCATGCCAGTTCAAAAGACGATAGCTTGCCACAGATTTGAAATGTGATATGTTCGGTTCCGGTGAGTATTGTTGAAACGAAGAACATTAAGGAGCAATGGCTAATTTCTGCATGGATCGGAAGCAATGCAGATGTACTTCATCACTTCGACAGACTAAAAGTCATTGGGAACTAGTTACAAAATATGGCAAGATGAGAAAGACTAAAGTGGTTATGGTAAGAACAAGAAGGATGAAGATCAGACTAGAATTCGAAACCTAAAAGGGGGGGGGGCCCAAGACTTGTAGCTAAGGGTATAGATATGTAGAGGGTGTGATTTCGAGGAATCTTTTGCACCAGTCGCTCGATTGGAAGCAGTTTGGATTTTTGTTACCTAAGCCACAAAACAAGTATTTTCCAATATAGCAGATGGAGTGAAAACGTCATTTCTTAATGGCTCCACTGAAAGGAGAGAGGTTTATTGTTGCCGTCAGCCAGAAGGGTTCGTTGGATACAGATCATCCAGAAAAAATTACCTTCTGAGTGAAAGCTTTGTATGGATTAAAAGAAGCTCCAAGAGCTTGGTATATTGAACCTTTCCAACTTCTGATGTCCTCAAAAGCTTTTCTAAAGGTACCATTGACCCAACTTTTTTCAAGATAAATACGGGGTGGAATTTTACTAGTGCAGATTTTCACGTTGATGACATCTTTTTTGGGTCTACAAACCCCTAAAGATTCAAAAAGATTTGAAAAAGTTAATGAACGTAGATTTGAAATGTCCTTAATGGGGGAGATGAACTTCTTTTTTGGACTTCAGATCCAACAGTCCCCAAAAGGTTTTTTTATCAATAAGGCCAGTAGCATTTAGAAATTTCTTAACAAGGCATATTATGGACAATTGTCAAACCAGTGGTAACACTTTGATACTAATACCCAAATAGTATTGATTTGAGTGGCGAACCCGTAGACCAATCTGATTATCATAGTAAAATCGGGTCTCTATATTGTTGACTCTAGTAGACCAGACTTAGTGATGCGTATGCTATTGTACACGTTATCAAGGCACGACCAACACAAAGCACCCAAGGAGGTTAAATGAATCTTGAAATACCTAAAGGGGTACCTTGTTACTCTGGTATACAAAGGATTCTGGCTTTATTAAAGCATTTTGACGATTGATCATGACCGGATGCATTGATACTCGCAAAACACTTCAGGAGGGATACAGTTCCTGGATAAGCTAGTAAAGTTGGTATGTCAAAAGAAACAAAACTGCACTGGCAAATGTCCTTCAGTCAGAGGATAGGCTTTATCTGATGTTATGCTCAAGTAATGTGGATGAGGACACAGCTTTAAGATTATTGACTTCAACTACATCAATAAATCCCGTTGGTACTGGACTCTCGACAGAATCGAATATCATGTCAAACAGTACAGCATTCGCGAACAAAGCACATCCATACTCGGTAATATTTTCATAAAGGAAAACCAACCAAAATCAATTGAGAAAATGGTATAATTGAAATATTTTTGACACAACTGAATACCAATAAAATGACATGTTACGAAGCCCTTTCAAAGGATCTTTTTAAGTATTTTTCAGAAGCGATTTGTATGATATTTTTATGTCCACTGATCTTGTAGGTATACCTAAAAATGGACAGCTTGATTCTCATATCAACCATCACCCCCCCCCCAAATTGTCCCCCTCAAAATATTTTTTATAAAAGCAACTACAAAAATATAAAACAAACAACCTACCAAACAAAACACACAAATCAAACACATATTACCCAACCACCATCACAACTCTACAATTAAATTACACTCACCCCAAACTATAACTCCATACCAACCCCAATCCCTTTTTATATACCCATAATTAAACTCTCTTTCTAATCAACCAATAAACCCCAACCATCCCAAACACCAATACAATATTCAAAATATCACACAATACTCACCCCTTCATCACAAACCTTCCTTAAACACCTACAACCACCACTCTCCAACCTAACACTACCAATCTAATAAAACCAAATACAAACACATAAAAACTACCCCTCCAATTATCTATAACTTATTTTTCTCATACCCTTATCCAAATAATCTAATACCCTCCCAATATTTATAACAACCTGTGACCTATTTACCCTAAATAAAAACAATAAATATCCTATTACACTACAAACACCAATACAACATTTTTTTAACCCAACACACCAACCACACCATTAAAACCACCATACCACAATTTTCACAAAATTTCAATTTTGATTGTTGTTTTTTCTATATTTATTTAAAAACAAAAATTGTTTTAATTATTCTCTTTTATCCATCAACAAACGGCAATCATATGTATTCAAAACATTATCAAATGTTCCAAACCAATTCATGTTGTTATATTTTGTCTCCCACCAGAATTTTTCAAGACGCATAGTTTTAATCACACGGTATTTCAAAATTAAATTTGTTTACTTATTTAAAAATACGGGAGAAACTAATGTAAATTAAATATGATCTATTCGACTCAATGTGCTGAAAAGGAAGAAAAGGTTTTATGGTTCGATCTTACACCCAACAACATCTTAATTTCACGACGATTCTGAGTCATAAGGTGGTTAGGTTAGGTTCTCAATCACTATGATCAATTCCAGAAACCGGAGGATATACCCAAGGATAATCACAAAGTTTAGAAATAGGCAATCCCTTAGTGTATAATTGGAGATGATTGTTATTATGGGAATAATGCCCGAACTCACTTGAATTGAGATAACACTGGAACAATCACATACAAGGTGTTAGTAATGACGATCAAGGTAAGCTTGAAGGCGTTGAAGAATGAAAAAGAAATGTATGGATAAAGGGTGTAAACAAAGAAGCCCTCCACATAACTTAAGGCAGAAACCGAGTCAATACAAATGCTGTCAGAATCACATGTTGATTGCTGACATTGAAGACGATCCATCATGGGACCTGAGAGATGCAATGCACAACCTCCAAGCTATTCGGGTTTCTCTCAACAGAAAACTTGTCTTCATTTGTCACGAGATACACACGTTATTATTGACATCTCAGTATCGAGGTCGTTGATATTGAATAGGTGGCAAAAAAAATTTTATCCCATTATTTTTTTTTTCAATCATTTTTTTTTTTATTATTTATTTTTTTAATGCTCAATCCTGAGTACTAAAACAAAATTCATTAATCGAGTCTAGATCAAAGAGATTATAAAAATACGTTTTAGGACACTTTCCATATCAAATACTTGTTGAACGATCATCAAGTTACAAGCTGTTAACAAGAGTCCTACGCAATATCATTACGATATTTGCCTGAACATCCGTGTGACTTATGTATTCACAAAAGAAGATTGAATCCTGCTTGACGCCAGCATCAAACAAGCTCTTGGTAGGTGACTTGCGAGATTCTATATGAATCAAACTTGTGACAACCGGATATCGATTTGGTCCAGTAAATGAATTGACGGTTGATGAATTTTGATTAAATAGATTATAAAACTCCCCGATGTGTTACAAAACGGCTTTTTACAAGTAACACCGTCGACGTGATTTTCAACATCCAATTTTCTCCGCCCCCCCTGATTAATCACTAACGTAAACATGCAGGTTTAAACGGTGATGAGTATCCCATATCAAACACTAAAGTCAGTTCATTTATCATCATATCTATTGCTCCTTTCATAAAATCGGAACAAAACAATCTCATGAAAGCTCAAGATTTACTAAGGCGACCAATCGACTTTCGCAATACTATGATCTGTTGCGTTCTTCGCATGACGGCTACAGTTATGTGAATGTTGGTCATACGTACATCAATGTGATACGCCCCAAGATGGCATAGACGTTAACGGACACTGTCAAAGGCTCAAAAGTAAAAGATCGCAAAGCATGAAGGACAAGCCTAACAAACAATGAATTATGAGAAAGAACAAGACCCATGAGCTAACGACGAAAGCAATCTTCATTAATCTTCATGACGGATTGTCGTCAATGAACTCATTCGGGGAGATTGTTTAGCCTCAAAATTATTAAGTCGGAACATGAAGTCGATTCATTATGTTTTAAGTCTCGGTCAATTCAATTAGTTATCGTTGTATAGAAATGTATCGGGGAATCGGATCAATAGTTAATTCTACTATTGTATATGTTTCGGGTTTAATCCCAAGCAAAAAACCCTTGCGCCCGGGTCCTAGTCAAAATATCCTGAAGTCACTGAAGTGTCAGGGGTATCTAAGTACTTTTCCACCAAGGAAAAAGTAAGTTAATAAAATAATAAATTTGAAATCAGATTTTCCCTCCAAAATAGAAGGTTCTAAAACAGATAACACCTTCCCCACAAAAAGAAAAAAGAGAGGAGCGTAGTCTACAGCGACCCCCTAATATATTTGGGACCGCCGCCAGCACAACGACTCTTTTTGTCTCCTATAAACACTGGGCCACCCCATCTAAAAAATAAAATCTCTTGCCATGAATTTTCTCAGATCTACATTTCTCTCTTCTTTCTTTCTTTCTAAAACACATATCTTAATCACTAACATTCCTTGATCTTGTTTCAATTGATTAATTCTTTCTTCCTCCCTTGTTCTTCTAATCAAGTGCAAGAGAAGAATAATCGTATTCTTCTACATACGAATTATTATTAAGTGATCTCTTTCTTCCTCCTCAAGATTACAAGTCTTTGTTATATTAACTTTTTGTTGTTGTGTAAATTGGATTGTGTGTAGATCCAATTATGTAAATTGTGTATTTGTGATTTGGATTGTGTGTCAATCCAAGAGTATATATCTTGTGAGTGTGTATAGACTTAGTGAAGTCTTAGATTGGTTCTTGCTAATATTAGGACTCGACATCTAGCTTAGTGTCGGAAAAGAAAGTAAGCGACGTGTAAATGGTTTTCTCCGCCTAAAGGGAGCTTGTTGACATAGTGAAATCTCGAGTGGAGTACTCGGGGAGTGAAGTAGGGCGAAGAGGTGCTTTGTAGCCGAACCACCATAAATCTTGGTGTCTTGGTTTGATCTTTTCTTTCCTTATCTCTTTATATTGTTATTGTTTATTTTGTTCATTACATTAGATAGTTTAATTGTGATTCATATTGTTGATGGATTGATATACAACTCGAATCAAACAATTTTCTAAGCAAAGTTTTAAAATGGACAATTAACCAGTAAACTATTCAACCCCCCTTCTAGTTTCCTACAATTGGTATCAGGAGCCAAGGTCACTCAAGATTTTTAAAATATATTGTATTTTAAAGCTTGGATCGATCTATGGATTCTGACAAATATCTAGAAGGGCAATCTATGCAAAGACCACCACTTTTTGAAAGTGATAGTTTTATTTATTGGAAAAATAGATTCGAGACATATGTTAAATCAAAAGATCTAGATCTTTGGCATGTTATTACCAATGGTGATTTTCAACCCATTATTCAAAATCCGGAAACCAAACTTGATGAGGTTGTCCCTTTTGAAAAACAAACCGATGATCTTAAAAGAAAGCTTGCGAAAAATAATGAAGCCAAAATGGTTATTTACAATGCTTTGCCTAGAAAAAATATGAAAGGATTTTCATGTGTAATACGGCAAAATAAATTTGGAAAACTTTGTTAATCACCCATCAAGGTAATAGCCAAGTCAAAGATAATAAGATCGACCTTTTGGTTCAACAATATGAACAATTCGTCATTTCCGAAGACGAATCTATAGATAGTGCATTTGCTAGATTTAATACTATTATTACTAGTCTTAAAGCTCTTGATGAAGGTTATTCTAGTAAGAACTACGTAAGGAAGTTTCTTAGGGCTCTACATCCTAAATGGAGAGCAAAGGTCACGGCGATTGAAGAGTCGCGATTGAAGAGTCAAAAGACTTAACATCACTATCTCTTGATGAGCTCGTTGGAAACCTCAAAGTCCATGAGATGATCATCAAGAAAGATTCCGAAATAGTTAAAGCAAAATTTAAAAGGAAATCTCTTGCTTTAAAAGCTAAGAAAGAATCTATTGATTAAGATGTTCACAGAAGACACAAAACAGAAAACCAAAAAAATGACTTCTGTAGTGAAGACGAAGAGATGCCATTGTGGCAAGAGACTTCAAGAAGTTTCTTTAAGAAAAGATGTAGATTCCGAAAGACAACCTCAGAACGACAAAATGAAAGGAAGTGCTTTAGATTCATGAGATCCAAATCATCTTATGGAGAAAGTCCAAAGCCACCTGAGAGGCAAGAATTAAAGAGCATTCGTTGGAGGTTCTTGGAGTTGATACGGTGGAAGAGAATTGATGACAAGATCCAAGATGAGCACATGTCTTGTACTCAAGCACCAAATGAGATATTCCTTGTAGTCAATTTGGAGCCCAACTAATGGATCAAGGTAAACGGATGGTATCCAACAAATGACGGAGCAACCGAAAGCTCTTCTCACATACAAGGCAGTACAATGGAGGTAACGATATTTTGGTAGTAATCTCACGGTAGACATCTGGAAAATGAACGATATTCTAATTACTCTCTTAAAATAGATTAATGACGAACATGTTGATAATCTAGTTTCCAACTTGTTACAGTATAGACAAAATATGTAAATAATAAGTGTAGAGTAACTTTTTTCTAAACATGATAGTTGAACATCACTAAGGAACGGTAAAGTTGATAGGTAGAGTATTTAGGGAGAAGGCTTATATGAGAGAAGATTGAGGAAATAAGCTTAATTTTGATCAACATCTTTTATGATGCTTACAAATTGGAAAACAAGCTCACAGCTAGTCAAAAAGCTACAGAATGCAGACTCAACGACTAAATGCTTAGAGACTTCGTCCATATGGAACTTTTGGTCACATCCGCCGTACAGAATCTACGGAGGAAATCGTTACACCCTAGTCATAGTAGATGACTACTCTAGTTACTTGGACTATATTTATTAAGAATAAAACCGAAGCTTTCTCGATACAATTCAAAATATATTAGTAAGAAAATACAAAATCAATTAGGATGTACAATAGTGTACAATAAAACCGACCACGGTAGATGAATATGATAATTAAGTCATTTCGGATAAGTTATTGAAATGCCAATTGAATTACTCCCAACGATATTTTTACCCTTCGCTCCACGCACTCCTCAATCAAATGCAAGCGTTTGAAAAGGAAAATAAGACACTTCAAGAAATAAGTAAAAAATGTTGAACGAGCAATCGTTACCACAAAAGTTTTGGTGTAACGCCGTAGATACTTTAACATATATTCTCAACCGAATCCTAATTAGAACCATCCTAGAAAAAACACCTTATGAAATCTTGAGAGGTAGGAAACCTACTCTGACTAATTTAGAGTGTTTTAAAGCAAGATGCTTCCTATCTAAACACTAAAGACTACCTTTACCAATTGTTTGAACCCAAAGTCTTACGAAGGTGTCTTTTTAGGTTACTCCCAAAATAATAAAGCCTACATCATCCTTAATAAACACATTAGGAAAATCGAAGAATCACTCAAACGTACATTTAGATGAAACTCTCAAACCCTCTAAGAGCGTCGATTAAAGATTAAATAATCAGCCTTGGTAGATCGATTAACTTATAAAAGAATGAATAAGAAGCAATTATGGAAATCGAAAAGAAAAACCTAGAAAATGTTGTTGAGGATGAAACTTTAGAGATTGACGAAATAGTCAATATTAAGGAATCTAGGAACCATCCCCTAGAAAATGTCATAGGAAACCTCAACCAAAGAACCCTTAGATCACAAGCCCAAAACCAAAGTAACTTTTATTGTTTTATCTCTACCATAGAACCTAAGAATGTGAATGAAGCCTTAGGAGATTAAAGATATTATTGCCGCCTGCAAGAAGAGATTAAAATCAATTCATTGCAAACACATTGGGAGTTCGTTTCACACACCTAAGAATATGACAATTATAAGAGAACTGAAGTAGGTGTGTTTAAAATAAGTAGACGGAACAGTGGTTAGTTTTCTCGAAATAAGCTAATTTATTTAGCTCAAGGATACAACCCAACAAAGGGCAACGATTCTGATGAAAACTTAGTGTCCCAGGTTGCTAGACTTGAGTCTGTTATGGATAATATTAGCATATGCTTGCGCCTTAGATTTTAAATATTCCAAATGGATGTAAAAAGTAGCATTCTCTGAACGTTTTTAACAATGAGAAGGTATACGTGGCACAGCCTCCGGTGAATGCATTTAATTTCGAAAAACATGATCATGTTTAATAAACAAAAGAAAGAGCTTTATATGGTCTATAAACAATCACTCAAAGCAGTGTATGATAGATCAAAAGTTTTTTCTTATTAAACATGAATATAAAAATGGGAATGGAAGATAACACTCTTTTTACTAAGAAGAAAAGTTAAATATCATCATTGTTTAAATATATGTCTATATCATTATATTCATTCGACTTTTCAAGACATGGTGGGATTGAATTTGCCCAAAATCAAGCATGATGAGTTCTGGCGATGAGCATGATGGTAGAGACTTAACTTTTTCCTTTGATTACAAATTAAACAAATGGAAGACGGATATTATTTAATCCAATCTAATGTCAAATTAAAGAAATCTTAAGAAATTTGGTCTAGAAAGATTCTAAACGCAATGAAAACTCCTATGTCCACCGAAACTAAACACACAAAGATGAGAGTGTGAGTCGGTAGATAGACCAATATCGAGGCATGATAGGTAGCCCTATTATACCAAAGGCAATAGGCCCATATCATGTTATAGTGTCTGCCTTTGTGCCCGCTTTTCAAAGAGGCTCCAAAACCACTCACCTTGAAACGGTTAAGCGTATCTTTCTGATACATTAAAGTCACTACTCACTTAGAATTTTGGTATCCTAAGAGTGACCAGCATAAAATCGATAGAATGTACCAGACTCCTATCAAAGCGGGAGATTATGTGAACCGAAAGAGAACTAGCGGTATTTGTATGTTCGTGGGATGTTGTTTGACATCTTGGTTCTCGAAGAAACAAACAGCTCTTGCTATATCCACTATCGAAGCCGAATACGTAAGCGCTATAAAGGCATGTCAACAAGCACTATGGATGAAACAAGCTCTCATCGACTACGTCGTACGAATCGACGACGTTCCTATCATGTGTGACAACAAAGGCGCGATTGACCTTAGCAAAAACCCGATGCAACATTCTCGTATCAAACACATCGAAATTCGTCACCACTTTCTCCGTAATAATGTCCAAAAAGGACATATCTCAATCGAAAAAGTACCGTCCGTCGATAACATTGCCTACATTCTCACTAAACCTCTTAAAAGTGAATCGTGTAACTATCTACATCTTGGTTTAGGAATGATGGAACACATTCCATAAATCATATTAAGTACGCTTCTCATTCTTCTGTTTCAATTCTAGTCTGTGTTCCATTTCGTGTCGTGACAACTTAAAAACTTTATCCGAAGTACTTTAATCATGTTTAATTCGCGAAATGCAAATTAAATTGTCACTCCTCTTCGTTAAATTTTCGTTAAAAACTCAAGTTTAAAACCCTTTACTGAGGGCGGCCCCTATATAGGCGGCCCCCCAATATATTTGGGACCGCCAGGAGATATGGGACCGCCATCAGCAGACCATAAAATGGAACACTTAAACAAAAATTTTCAAAACAGAAAACCAAACACCCCCTTACTTGCTGCACTTGACGAACACGACCCAAAACCCACCAAAACTCAGTTCAACCATTATAACATCAATTGAAGATCAAATCAACACTAATAATCAATCCTAATATCACAAAGATCATCAATTGTAAGTCATTTCATCTATTTTCTTTCAATTTGAGTCTAGGGTTCATGATGAACACCAAAAATTAAAATTAGGGATTTTTGTATTTTCTTTCAATTTTGTACATTTAAGACAACTAGGATACAATGTATAACTAATATGCTTCTCGTAGATATAGGATTTGCATACATTAGTGAATTTGTTGAAAATTTAATTTCGAACCAAAACCTCAATTTTATTTTTAAATCACTCACGTTAGGAACATAATAAAATTGTTGTTATGCATTGTTAATCCAACCCAAAAATATTTTCAAACACATGCATAATGATTTCATGAACAAATTTCGAGATACATAACTCATATGTATTTTTTGACTTGTTTGGATGAGAAAAATCAAATTAAGGAGCGATTGGGTTAACTCTTAGGATTTTATTTCTAGGTCGAGTTAATCGTTACTCCACATTTGTTGCATATAGGCACACACTAGGCACTAACTCAAAAAATAAAAACAAGTATAAATGATTAATATGGGACCGTCTGGTGATATGGGACCACCACCAGAAGGGAAAGAAAAATTTCGAGTTTACCTCTTTTCTGTATCTTGACCCTCCTACCTACATCCTAAAGTTGTCATTTCCTAGATTGGCTAAACTATATTTGGCATTTTCTTCTTCCTATACCATGCTTTACCAGTTTATCTAATCTTCCTCATTATTTAATCACCCAACTTTCATACTTCACTACCATCTTCATCTCCTTCAAATTTCTCTTCTTCTTTATCAATGTCTTGCTCAAACCACCATTCCAACTTCTCTAGAAAACCAAGGATGTCGGTTAGACAAGTATGGAAACGCAAAACATCCACTTTAAAATCATTATAACACCCTGTGTTTTCAAGCCTTTGACGACATCAATAAATGTACTATTTATTTTTGGTATTGTACGTGTTTGCT
>BQNB010169805.1:0-13741 GCA_026074375.1 Tanacetum coccineum | reverse complement strand
TATGCTTTTGAACTAAGACTATTTTATTTTAAGTTAGTTTTTAAAATAAGCTATGTGTAAACGAGAAACCTAAGAGTTTTTGAAACCAAAGGTCCGTGAGTCCCGATACTAGTCTCTGTGGGGTGTCAAAAGCCTGGTCACTTAGCCGCAAGGTTGGGATGTGCCGAGATGAAAGTCGCTACATGGGATGATCTCGCCTTCAAACTTATTATTCTCGGGTGGAACGTGAAGCATAGAATTTTGCAAAATGTTAATCCGTGGTTGAAATTCGAAATGGCACATTCACCTAATATATAATAATTGTCGGGAGTGAAAAGTTCACAAGTTGCAAATATGAGTAGTGTTAGCATCTTAATTTATATTTAACGGTGATTTCATTTTAAGCTTGGGTTGAAACGAGTGAAAAATCGGGGACGATGAATTTATCCTTTTTGGGGCATTTTTGGATCGAAATGCATCTTGTTCTATGATCCCTAACGGTTATGAAAATAATGAAAGTCAAATAAGTTAGTTGCTAAAAAAAATGAGAAAATGGGAAAAATACAAAAATATTAGTAGGAATAAGTGTATATCTTTAAGGATGGTAAAAACAGGGGCTTTTCAAAACCTTTGAGTCCTTAATTCCCCTTGATGAACACTTAACTACTTTTCAAGGTAATTAGTCGAGGGGGATCGAGATTCTTGGTTTTCTTAAGTGTTTACTTATAGCATTGCGTGGGGACACGTAATAGTTTAGTATAGGAGATTTTGGTATGTGTGTAATTACACATACCTTTTACTTAATAAAACGTCCCTAAACGACCAAAAACGCCCATAAAATGCCATATATATGCTTTTTTGTGTTTGTATTGTGCGGGTACCGGATATTCAAGAAAAGGACAAAATCAAAGCAAAAATGACAAAACCGAGCACGAGAACGGAAAGAGCATGAAAGAAAAGCCAAGTCAAAGTCAGAAGTCAAAAAGACAGAGTCGAAGTCAACAAAAAGTCAAAGTCAAATCAAGTCAAAGTCAACCCCGAGAAGTGGATTTGGAAAGAGCGTCGAAAACCGAACCCGAAAACCTAAACTGCCAAAAGTTGGCCCACCCGTACCCACCTAGTGGGCTCGGGTCAGCCCACTACACATTTATAATAAACCCTTGATAATACACAAGCCCAATCCTTTTATTTTCACAACCGGATCCAACATATATATCTGGCCCATTACCTTGGCCCAATCCCATTCCAAAACACTTAACAACTGTTAGGCCCCTTATCCGTTTTCACTTAACTGATGTTAGTCCTCTAAGGACTAACTTTGCAATACCATTAGATACACTCAGGGGCTAATCTTGCAAATCCTTAAAAATTATAACATATCACAAGGACTGTCATTGAAATTTAACAATACACATTCAAGGGCCACACTTGCCAATTCAAAAAAAAACATTCAAAAAGGGCGCCATAGGGTACTGTATATCTTTTTCACACACGCAGTGTGTGTGTGTCCCTACCCTGCAACAAGATGACAAAGCCTTCACCCTCAAACAAAACAATTACTCTCCCCTCTTAAACCCCACCTTACAAACACACAAAGACACCTTGGCGATCCTAAACTACATCATTGGACAAGGAATTCAAGGGTTTTGATCAACTGCCTTGGGCATAAAGAAAAAGATGGAAGGCTGAGATTGGGTATTTGAGCTCTCTCACTCAACAAACACAACAAGCACACAAGGAAGACCTCCCAGATTATAAAAAGAAAGAAGATGGAAGAAAACTAGTAACTAGGAGTAGTGTAATTTTTAGCGTAATTTACTTTTAATGTTTTAACTTTATGTTTTTAAGCTTTTAAATTCTGTCATTTAAGTTTTCAAGCCTTGTAATCATTTTCTTAAATTAATACAAATTTTAAGTTTTCAAATTTTTATTAAAATCTGCCCATTGTGAATTGCTTATTCCTTTCTCTACTTTGCTTATTTTGTCTTTTGATTGTATAGTATGCTTTGTGTGTGGCCAAGAAACAATTTGTTCAAGCTTTTTTATGAATATTCTTATGTTCAGCTATTTTGAACTTTTCTTGATTAGCTTATCATAAGTGCTTATTTTGAATTGCTAAGTTCTTGTTTATGCTTTTTGTGTCTAACTTATGACTTGTCTTTCAAAATCTCAGCTTAAGTCAGCTTTTAATTTGCCTAAATATGCATTTGTATACTTTAAAAGGGTGTGTGGGTTAAGACCCAAAACGGGTCAAAATGAGTTGTAAAATGGGAATGGGTCACTTTGCCAACATTAACAATCTCTTTTGAGTCACTTTAACCTGTTTTCATAAGTTTTAAGGTTTACAATTTGGATTTAAGGTTTTAGTTATCTTTTTTATGAATCTGAGGTGAAATAATTTTATAAACCAGCTTATTTGTTTTCATTGTTGTTTAGTGTTAGTTTAAAGCTTGGTTTAGGTCCTTTATTGTAGTTTAATGAGTTAATATTAAGTTTGCATTTGCCTTTTGTATCCTGAGTTAATATTAAGTTGGTTTTATGGTCTGAAATTGTTAAAATAAGCTCATTAGATGTTCATCTTAATTTGTCTTTGCTTACTTTGCACTTTGGACTTATTTTCCTAGCTTAAATTCAGTCTGCAAAAAGCTCATTTTTCTTTCAAAAAGAGAACCAAAACTCAGCATATACTAAGTGTCTCAGCCTTTTCAAGTGCCTTTTTTATAGCTTAAATGTTTTTTAAACTTCTTTTTTTTATTGCTTATTATAGCTCTTTGGATAAGCTCTAAGGCCCTATAAGCTGCTAAGCCATAAGGTTCCATCTTAAGGCTTAAAAATGAGCCCAATAGTTGTCCTTAGGTTGTTTGCTTCACAGTTTTAGCCTCTTGCTTATTTGCTTTTTTTTAGTCTTTCTGCTTATTGTCTTGCTTATTTTGTACTTAGCTTTGCTTATTAGGTTAGTGCCTTGGACCGAGTTAACTTATTTAAGTTTTGCTTTAGCTTATTAAGTTGTTAGATAGTTAGCAGTTTAGCTAATGATAACTTAGTTTAGTTTTAGCAAACTGTCTTAATGCCTTTTAAGTTTTCTAGCTTATTATTCCTCTCTTTAGTGCTTATTAGGTTCGCCTCTAGGTTGTTTAAGCTGTTTTACTTTCCCCTTTGCTTATTTAGCCCCCAAAATTACCTAACAGTTAAGCCTTTTGTAGACTTAGTTAAAAAAAGACCATTCTGTCAGTTTTCATTTGCTTATTTAACAGCTTATTTTTGAGTATTTTAAAAAGTCATTTCTTTTTAATTTTGCTTATTTTGGTCAGTTTTATAAGTTCTATAAAAACATGAAAAAAATAGGTTGGAATACACTTTAGTGACAATAAAAAAGTGTCGCTAATGCTTTGGGGGGAAGGAGAACCTAGAATAGTGACAGTTTAGTGACTATTTTGTAACAAATAAAGCGTCGCTATGATTTACTTGTTTTTATTTCTTTTATATTGGAGCCTAGCCTTTTTGTCATTTGTTTCTTAAGTTTAAAAATAAGCATCTCTGTCTTTAACAGCTTATTTGTGTGCTTATTTGTGGTTTACAAAAAAAGTTGTTTTACAAAAATTGCTTATTTGTTGCTTTTATAAAAAGTTGTGAAAAAATGGAATTTGCAAAAACATTTGGGAGTAGGGGAAGCCCCGGGTGAGCAAGTCTCGAACCCGGGACCTCAACCCCACAGCCAAACGTTTTATACACACACACTCTACCACTCGCCCTTGGGACTTTTTCTATTTTACTTTGCACAATTTATTCTTATATAGTTTAGGTAGTTAGCTTATTAACCGTCTTCAGCCTTATTTCATAGCTTATTCGAAAAGTTGTTTTCACAAGCTTATTTTTCCTAGATTCCTCTCTTTTCAAGCTACTTTTCATGATTTTTCCAGTTTTTTTATAAATAGTTTAGTATTTTTAAACATTTAATTTTATTAAAATCGTTTTTAATTCATAAAAAAATATAAAAAAGTCAAAAAAATATAGTTCTTTTTTAGAAAATTTTCTTTTAACATTTAGAACATAGGAAAATTAGATTTGCTTTCGTAGTGTTTAAATTGCAAAATTTTAATTTTTAAAGAACGGGATTAGGAATCCCGTTCATGTTTTTAGTGTTTTTAAGCTTAAATCTTTTCCGTTTTTGGTCTAGTTTTCTTTGTTTTAGCTTTTTAGTCAATTAAGACTTATAAAAACCAAAAAGATCATTTTAGGACTTAATTTTGATAATTTAGGGTTTTTAGGTCCCGTTTAGGATTCCCGTTTTGCGTTTTTTTTTATTTTATTTTAGTTTTTTTATTTTAAAAAATAAAAAAAAAATTTTTTTTTGTCTTGCCTTAATTATTTTAAGTATTTTGCCTTAATTTTTCCGTAGTTTTAGATAACCAATATCAAATGTTCCATCAAGCATCATCCAAAACGACTATTCGTCTTATCAAATGCATTCCTCGTTGGGAAACGAACTCGGGAATTATACTCCGATTACCATAATTGTGGATTTTTTTGATTTTTTATCTCTTCTTTATATATTTATATAAGTATTTTATATTTTATATTATATATTTAAAGGTGTGAGTCAATCTTGATCAGGTTGCGGTCTACTTATATTTATAAGTTCGACGTCACGTGGAGGCGGGTTCGTGTAATCCGTTCATGACCTAGGAAATACTTACACCGATCATCATAAGTGTGACAAAGCAACAGATCTAAGAGAAGCAATCTGAGGAGTAGTGCGTGATTAGGTAAATACACTTTCTTATCATAAAGTTATCACTAGTAGATTAGATATTAATTAGTTTAGTAATTAGTTAAACAAACCAACTTCTCAAACCATAGATTTATCTGCTTTCATAAAATATAAAATACAAAAAGAATCTTCTCTCAACCTCTAGAATTCTGTTAGACCGTGATCAAGCCTTCCTAACCTATTCCCTTAGAGAACGATAACAACCCTCGAGTCTTGTCTATACTACACTGCAATGATTAGGTACACTGCCTAAGGGATTATAAAACTTCCTGTGAAGTTCTTACGGACCCTACATCAAGTTTTTGGCGTCGCTGCCAGGGAATAGTTAGGTTTTGATCATAGTTTAACTTAGTTTTACTCACTTAAATCCTTTCAAGTGAGAATTTAATTTCGTATATTAGCTTTCTTGTAGTCTATCTTTTCTTTGTGTTAATTGTTTTGTAATCCATTCTCGTTAACCACCATGAGCGATGCGAATCCTATCCGTACTCTTGGAGATTACTCCAAACCTAGCCACGAGGGCTATAGGGAATAATGTGGTACCTCTTCGATCCGACACCATCTGGTTGGTGCAAAACGGATGCTCATTCACGGACTTCGGTCCGAGGATCCAAACCAACATCTCAAGGATTTCTTAAAACTTGTAGACTCACTTGACCTTGACGATGAAAACAGGGAAAGAACGCGCCTGTGTTTATTTCAATTTTCTCTTCGCGATCAAGCTAGCAACTGGCTTGAACGTCTTCCAGCAGGATCCATCACCACATGGGAGGATCTTACTACTCGTTTCCTTGCTCATTTCTTTCTACCGGGAAGGACTGCAAAACTCTGTAACGATATCCTGATGTTCTAACAACATCATGGAGAATCTCTATCTGAAGCATGGACTCGTTTCAAGGACTTGATCTAAAAAGTCCCTCATCATGGCATCAATCTTTGGCTCCAAGTCCAAATCTTTTATGACCATGTCAATCCCGTCACAAGACGAATCATCGATCAATCGGCCGGTGGCAAGCTTCGTGACAGAAATGCTGAAGAATCCTGGGCATTATTAGAGGACCTCGCCCTCTAAGACAATGAAAGTTGGAACGACCCAAGGGATTTGCTAAGCCGGTCAAGGAAATCTCTTTGCCTCAAGATGTCCCAAGTACATCTGACCGCTGCCTCATCGAGCTCGAAAATCAAGTCCAATGCTTGATGGAAGCTCATCTTGCTCCGACGTAACTTACTTAAGTGAACAAAATCACTATCTCATATGAGATCTGCAGTGGTCCCCATGACACTCAGTATTGCATGTAAGATCCTGAACAAGCCTTTGTTGAATATCCATCCTCACGTATCGACGAAGCGAGAGGTAAGTGGTACACTTTTAAGCCCTACCAAAACAATCTTGGTGACACCTACAATCCGTCATGAAAAAGTCACCCAAACCTTAGGTGGAGACAACCCCAAAATTCCCAAAATAATTTTTTAAACCCACCTAACCGGTTCTAACCCAAACCATCCCTTCAACAATAATCCTTGAAGTTTTAACAATCAATCAAATCTAGAAGGATTGGTGTCCAACTTCATGGCATATCAAGATGCTAGACTGTCCAAGTTTGAAGCCGATTTCAAACAACAACAAAGCGAGATGACCAACAAAATTGACACAGTGTTGAAGGCCATCACCGATCGATTAGCAGGATCACTACCTAGCGACATGGTTAAGAACCCAAAACTGAGTGCTTCTCCAGTTTTGTCTGCTCGTTCTTACTCAACAATAGATCCCTAATGCTCATCACACCCCTCCACTTCAATCAACGCGATAAAAACATGTTCTACAGAGGCGAACATTTCCCAGACAAACTAGCTGCAAACAGGGATGAGGATTGAAACGCAACAACCAGATAGACATGAACCAACTATTGAAGATGAATACCAGGATTTGCATCTTAACCTACCGGTTCTCGAAGTCTTAGCTCACGCTCCAATCTATAACGCAATATTGGATGAATACGTGGAAAGCTTAGAACTAGGAAAAAACGGATCAACATTTGTCCAAGGCTAAGTTTCTGCCAAGATGGAAGACCCCCGGCTATTCACTCTACTCTGTAGATTAGGGGACTCAAAGCCTTTGGACACCTTAGCTGATTTAGGATCATGTGTGAACATAATCCCATTATACCTCTTCAAAAAGATTAACATCGGATTATTAGAAGTGACTAACCATATCTTTGGGTTGGCTGACGGAACCAAATCCTACCCCATTGGAATTGTTAAAGACGTAGAAGTCCACATAGGAAAACTGAAACTATTAAACGATTTCTACGTAATTGATATAAAGAAAGACCCCGAAACCCCTTTGCTTGTAGGAAAAGGATTCCTTGCAACCGCCAATGCAGTTATAGACTGTAGGATGGCCAAGATAGCAGTAAGAGAAGGAATCACTAGATCGATATTCAGTGTAAAAGGAGTCGATTTAGGCGAGGAGGAAGCACCATATTGGACCACGCTTGGAAAAAGGGAATCATACAAACTACGTCTTAGCTTGGATGGAGTAGGCGCATAAATCCTTTACTACACTAGGAAAGACTTCTTAGATTGCCATTTTCTCGGAGAATGGGAAATTGCTAGAGATGCTGAGATCAATCCTTTTAAGGATGTCCTTGTGTTTAGAAGAATGGTGGAATTTTTAAGAGATATACCCATAAACCTTAAGAGTAATATGTGGGAGTCAGAGGACTTAATTAACAACCCAATAAACTAAAACAAACCACCTAAAAATGGAGATGGAGCATGGTATGCCAAGATTAGACTGGTTGATCCAGACGGAGAAGAGTTTACCAAAACCCTACAATTGATCCCCACCACTAGAAAGCTCTCCGAGAGAGAAAGTCCAAGGGACATCATCGACTTGGACCAATTCTATGACACTTAACGTGTGACTTCGAGTCTAGCTACAAGACTCATAAATAAAAAAGCGCTTTTTGGGAGGCAACCCAATGTTTATTTTCCTCACTTAGGAGTGTGATCTATTTTACTAATTGTGTTTTATTTCTTTATTATTTCTTTTTATTACTGTTTGTATGAATTTTGTAATCATGTTTTGTTTGTTTATAACTTCGTCTTATTTGCAATCAAATGTATTTTGCAACAAAATAAGTGTAGGGGAATATATCCGGTTTTTAAGAACCAAATTCAAACATTTAAAATATATTGTTTAGATTAATTCACGTCAGTTTCGAGTCATATGATTGTAACAATTAATTCTAGGTTTTTATGCAGTGCTTTCTTCAAATTTAATAATAAATTACATGCATGAAATATTCTCATTAAAATGAAGAAGAATTTTTCATAGACGATGAAGACCGTTCGGGATTAAAACCGACGGCGGTTCGCGTCTTCTAGGAATGTACAAAATTGAATTTTTTAGTATTTTGAAAAATAAATTGTGCAATATTAAAAATTTGTAATTCTTTTGTAAACCTGCATAAACCTATGATTACATCATTACTCTCATCCTATCTTTACTGCTTTCATTGAGTCAAACCCTAAATTCTTGTTGTATTTATATCTATCCCTCCAATTTTATGCTTGATATAGTTGTCTTTGTCTTTGATTACATGTTATATTTGACGAGAAAAAGCTTGGAAGTTCTTAGGAAGTTTTATCGGATGATTCTTGGAGGATGATTTAACCAGTTATCGCATGTTTCTTCTCCATTATTGAGCATATCAGGGGAGTACTAGTTTCTTTTCCTTGTTTTCTTATCCCTCTATTCATTTTTACGGGTAATTCTATAGAACATTGGGGACAATGTTCAACGTAAGTGTAGGAGGAAAATACGCCTTAGAAACTATTCCTTCATTTTCCATTTGCTTTGTTCCTTAAAATGATGGGTAATATATCGAAACATAGCATAAAAAGGTAATTTTGACCAAAATTTAATTTTTTTTATGACACATACCGATGAAAATCGAGTATTAATAGCGTCTCATGGATAGGAATGTGTCTGACTAGCACAAAAACCCTCAAAATTCCACCAAAAAAATGTGAGGTTTGCCTTTAGATCTTTAGGAATTTAGGTATCCATTATTGATACCCAAGATAGTTTATACCTTTAGCTTTCTCGAGTTAAGGTTCGAATGCAGTCATATGTGTCTTTTCCGTCGTTACGGATGTGCACGTATGGTCTTTGTCGCCTTTTCTGGAGCATTGGTATCAGTATTAAATTATACGAGTGTACCGATAGTAGATTAAATTCTAGAACTTGTTTTTGTGATGCATCCTGAGACCGCATAGTAAGTATTAGGATTTTCTAGAAAAGAGGCACTAGGATTAACACATGTTTTAAACCTGTAATTGTTAGAAACACAAAAAGTATCGGTTACTTCCAATAATAGTTAGTCAAAGCCTGTAGTTCAAAAATGTAATGTTTAGTAAACTGAGTGGGCCAAAAGGTCCATGGAAAGCCCATAAGCAATCCATGGCCGGTCACTAGGTGGTATAAATACCCTCTCCATGCCTTGGAGAGGGTGTTGGTTGGTTGTATTTTTCACACACTTAATGCATTTCTTTTCCTTTACTTTCTCTCACTAGAAATACTTCCTTCCTTCCAATTTCTCTCTCTAGTTCTTATATATATCAAAGATTACTTAGTTCCTACAATTGGTATCAAGAGCCATGGAGTGATTTGCTTAGTTTTTGTGTTTTTGTTTGGTTCGTTTCCTTTCTTAAACCGTACGTCCTTTTCTTCCTTTTCTTTTGTTTTCAAAGCTTCTTTGTACACTAAAAGGTCATTTACCTAGGTAAATTTAATCTAGTATCTTTGGATATAGGTGTATTTGCTTTGGATAAAAGAAAAACTCATTTTTGTTACACTTTTGGTTTTCGAAAACCATATAAAGTACAAATTTTGATTTTGAAAATTTTGGCTTAAAAACCATAAAGTTTGCATTTTTAAGGTACCTATAGGTTTTGTAATACTAGTTGCACAAGAAAATTTGGGAAAAAATGATCAAAAAGGTGTCTTTTGTGTTTTAAAGATTTTGAGTTTCGTATTAGTTGTAACCGAATTGGCAGTTTTAGTTGTAACCGAATTGGCAGTTTTAGGTGTAACCGAATTGGCAGTTTCTTCAGTAACTGAATTCGCAGTCTCTAAGTAGTAACCGAATTCTCAGTTGTTAACGACAACCGAATTAGCAGTTTTCTATATCAACTGAATTTGCAACTTCTCTTTGTCAACCGAATTCGCAACTTTTCTTTGAGAACCGAATTGGCAATTTTCCTGAAGCAACCGAATTCACAGATTTTCAGTAGCAACCGAATTCACAACTTTCCTTTGATAACAGAATTTGCAACTTCTATTTGGTCACCGAATTCGCAACTAAAAGCTTTAAAACTCAAATCACTTAAACAAGATTATACGGTTTATTTCCGTGACTTGTAAAATCCTGTGAAACATTCACTTGTTTTCTTGGTTTTGTCAAGAATTGTAAAATCCCGTGTAATTTCAAGACTTAAAACACATAAAGACAACACCTTAAAACAAAATTACTTTCTATCACCGCTCGATCCAACAGTAATCTTTTATCATACTAATTTATCAATGGCGACTCTTGCTGACAAAGCGATTCTTTCGGGTGCTGACAATCATCCACCTATGTTGGAAAAGGATATGTATGATTCTTGGAAAAGAAGAATGGAGCTATACATGATGAATAGACAACATGGATGAATGATACTTGAATCCGTTGAAATTCGATAATTTTTATCCTCGATGTCTTCAAGTGAAACCTGTAAGCAATTACTCTATTAAGTATCGAAAGATCACGAGAATGAAAAATGTATACAAAATTAACGCCACTGAAAACCATGGTATAAATTTGGACGTTTATCAAATCAGATATGGATGGTTTGGGTGATGGAGTATGGGAGGGCAGACTCACCCACACTTAGCTGTTGCTTGCCCTCAAGCAATCAAAGCGAGAAAATAAAATCATTTATCGTGACGTGGAGAAAATTTTGGATTCTACAAGTGTTTACCAGTTTAGATAACTTTTCAGGCATTGACATATAACTAAGCACCTCACATAGGGAATGTGTTTAATTTAGAATTCACTCAGTTCACTCAGATAGGGTTTTATATATTTGTGAAGACACTCAATTTGCACAGACATAATCTAGACAGCTACCATAGGCTTGTACTTGACATATAAACCTGACCGAAGGGCGAAACTTGATACTGAAGCGGGAGCAAATACTAATCTTCATGTGCCCAAACTTAAGCCTTTATTTCTTTGAACTTCTATATATATTACACACATTTTTTTTATTATTATAAGATAATAACTAAGGCTTGGCACAAAACTTCATCTTTTAACTTTAACTTCTTACTTAGATTTTTTAGCAACTTAGCATCAAAGGGAGTGCTTTCAAGAACAGAAACTTGCGGGATTCATAACATATGGTTAATCAGGCTTCGGTCTAGTAAATGATGATCAAGCACAAGTTTTAGAGCTTCTAAATTACTGGCTCACTCAAAATAATTATCAACCAATACCATTGCTCCAGAAAAGGCAACAAAACCACATATACGCATCCATAACGATGGAGTAGATACATATGATTGCTCATTCCTTAACTCAAACAAGCTAAAGGCGTCAATTATCTTGGGTACCAAAGGTGGGTACCCGTATATTATAAAGGCTTATAATTCTCACAATTTAGTGGACTGGGTTGTGCTAGTTATAATGTCAATCCGGTTGGATTTGCCTTACTAAGAGCATTTTTAATTTTTTAATTTTTGATCGCCAATATATATATTAATTTTTTGAGATTTTTATTTTTGAAAGCATCAGTTGGCAAAAAAAATTTGGTGTGCAAAAAGAGAGGGATTGATTAATTTTTCCTATTTGGCTCCTCTCCACACTTAAGTTGAACATTGCCCTCAATGTGATAACTGATAACAGAGATAAAATAGGGAAAATTAAGGGAAAATGATACTTCCCAGGGCATAGAGATATATAGCTGCGAGAGAGCTATTCTTGAGCAGACTTCATAATTTTTCCAAATCTTTAAGCTATATTACATGCATAAAAGTAAACACACAAAAGCACACAAAAAGAAAATATTTTTGTTGTTTTTTTAGAAAATAAATAAAGGATATGAATGGAAGAATGGAGGAGGGACTCCTCCACACTTAAGTGAAGCATGGGTTGCCTCCCGAGAAGCGCTTAATTTTTAAGAGAGTCATTAGCTAGACTCAAACTTGGTGAGTTATTCTTTTGGAAAGAAGGGAGTAACTGCTTCCCTTTGATCATTATAAGCTTCTTCTTCATGATATAGTTTCCTTCGATGGCCATTAACAATAAATGTTTTTCCATCCTTTCCATAGAGTTCAACATATCCGGATGGATATTGATGTTTTACTACGTATGGTCCTAGCCAATGAGATCTGAGTTTCAGTTGTTTGAATTTATACTTGGAGTGAAAGAGCAGAACCTTGTTTCCATGTTTGAATTATTTTCTCATTCTTAATTTTCTATCGTGCCAGACTTTAGTTCTTGCTTTGTGTTAGGAACACGAAAGTGTCGGTCACTTCCATAGATAATTGTAGTTAGCTCGTTAAGTTAATTTTTGGAAACTTACTAGGCTAGTTAGCTAAAGCCCATGGACAAACCCATGAAGGCCCAAGCCCATGCCCAGATGTAAGTATTTATACACTCCATGCCTTGGAGAGGTGGTTGGTTATTCATTTTTCACACACTTATGCATTTCATTTCTATGTTTACTTTCTCTCTCTAAGTGTTCATCCAACCCTCTCTCTCTCTCTCTCTCACTAAAACAACCTCTCTTTCTCTCTCATCAAGTATGTTATTAGATTAGTCTTGAATTGGTATCAAGATCAATGGAGTGGTGTGTTTAGTTTTTGTGTTTATCTTTTGGTTCATTTGTTTTCTAGCAAAAATCGTCCTTTATTTCTTATTTTTTCTTTGTTTTAAAAGCTATTGTGTACATTAAAGGATCATTTACATAGGTAAATTTGATCTAGTATCCTTGGATATAGGTGTACAAGCTTAGAATCAAGAAAAACACCATTTTTGTGTTCATCTTTTGTGTTCGAAAACCTTTACAAAGAACAAAATCTTGATTTTAAATTTTTCGATTTAAAAACCTTAAACTTTTCATTTTTCTTGTTCCTATTGGGTTAGTAACACTAATTGTACAAGAGTTTTTGCAAAACAACCATCAAAAAGGTGTCTTTTTTGTGTTTTAAAATTTTAGGTTTCGAAATAGTTAGTACCGAACAACTGAATTTTAGTGTCAACCGAACAACTAAAGTTAGTACCAAACAACTGAAATTTAGTTTGTACCGAACAACTGAATTTTAGTATCAATCGAACAACTGAAGTTTAGTTAGTACCGAACAACTGATTTTTAGTTTGTACCGAACAACTGAATTTTAGTGTCAACCGAACAACTGAAGTTTAGTTAGTACCGAACAACTGATCTTTAGTTTGTACCGAACAACTGAATTTTAGTGTCAACCGAACAACTGAAGTTTAGTTAGTACCGAACAACTGATTTATAGTTTGTACCGAACAACTGATTTCTAGTTAATACCGAACAACTGGAATTGTAGTCAGTACCAAACAACTGATTTGTAGTTAGTACCGAACAACTGATTTCTAGTTAGTACAGAACAACTGATTTCTAGTTAGTACCGAACAACTGAAAATTTGTTGAAACCGAACTATTTCCTTGTTGAAACCGAACAACTCAAGCTTCCAAATTATACGGTTTATTTCTTTGACTTGTAAAATCCAGTGAAACATTAACTTGTTTTTCCTGGTTTTGTCAAGAATTGTAAAATCCCGTGCAATTTCAAGAATTAAAACACTTAAAAGACAACTTAATCAAACACAGTTTCTTTCTACCACTGTTCGATCAAACAAGTAATCTTTTAACATACAACTTTTACGATGACGACTCTTGCTGACAAAGCAA
>BQNB010169804.1:0-13741 GCA_026074375.1 Tanacetum coccineum | reverse complement strand
CAAACGTTCTTTCTTATTCGGCCCATGAAAATACCTCCATGTTTTCCCGCATAACTTTTGTCATTAACTATTTTCAATCGGTTATCAACGTGGTCCCTATTGTTACATACTGGCCAGGACGTTCATGGCTGATGGTGAATACTTCCTCTGTGTCTTCTCTGTCCTATGTTTTTCCAGTGATACCGGACCTGAATTAGGTCCTCGTTCGGAGCTGTTGTTTATTCTTAGTATTACTTGTTCTCTTATCCTGGACATTTGTTCTTTACGTTGACACCACTGTACCTCCTTCCATAAACCTTGCACCTTTTCTAGTTGTCTGCATTCCCATATAGCCTCCCTACTGGTTTCCATTGTTACGATTCCTTGGTTAGTAGGGAATTTGATCATAGAATAGATGGTAGAACCTACCGCCCAAGGCTTCTCATTCTAGTTCTTCCTATTATGACGTTGTATGGCGAACGACATTTTATTATTACAAACTCCATTAGCACCGTTTTACTTCTTCCTACCCTTCCCATAGTTACTTGAAGATCTATTACTCCCAGAGGATGATATGTTTCTCCCAAAAAACCTACCATCGGAGCTCTACATCTTCTGATTTTTGACCTGATGTTTACATTGAGGTTTATGAAGCAATGTTCATACATGATCTATGATGAACTTCCATCGTCGACAAGGATCCTTCGAACTTGATTACCTTTAATTATTCCTTCTAATATGATGGGTTCGTCTGTCAATTGATACCGGGGGATCCCTGGGAAGGTAAGTTCATCTGTTAGACCGGACCTTCCTTCTTCATAAGGGCTTTTGCGATTTTCTCCTTCCCTTATCATGTTTATGATCTTTACACTGTTCTTTCCCCGATTCTCACTTCGCTGGTTGTTCTGGCGAATGTCTTTCACCAGATGTGCCAACTTCCCCGAGGCTACAACTTCCTCTATTTGCTTTTTTAACTGATAGCAGTCGTTGGTGTTGTGACCCCTGTCCCCGTGGTAGTCACATAATTTGTTTAAGTTTTGTTTTTAAGGAGTTCCGATTAAAGGTGGCAGTTCTGGGAAGCTCACACTTTCCATGGTAAGGATGTCTTTCGGAGTCTTGATAAGTGGGGTGAAAGTATCTTTTCGGGGATAAGGAGTGTATACCCCCATGTTTCTTCGTACTTCTCTCGGGCCGCCTCTATTTCTAGCTTTTTCGGGTCCTCCGGTCCATGTCGGACGAATATACCCTTTGTCCCCTTTAGAAGGATGGACCATTTCTGTTGATCCAGTGGCCACTTCTCTTCTAATGAAGGCCCTGACTCTTTCGAACATTTCGTCCACCGTTTTAGGTATTTTGTCATTGAGCTTCTTGGCTAGTTCCGGATAACCATAACCATGCATAAAAGCTGAGATACGTAGAACCGGAGGAACTCCCTTTATGTGTGAACTTTCAGATATAAACCGATCTATGAAAGCTTGTAAGCCCTTATTATGCCTCCTCTTGATGCCGTGAATTTCTATAGGGTCTTTAGCATACCTCTTTTGTTGTGAAAATTCTTCCAAGAACTTCTGACTTAGTTCCTCGAAACTGCCCACACTTTTTGGGTCCAAATCATCGAACCAAGTTTCGTGCCTCCCCCTAGGGTTTGACGAAACATTTTGCACCAAAACTGGCAACGCCCAATCCTCTTGTTCGTATCGCCAACGATAAAGATACTAAATGATCTTCCGGATCCTGTTTCCCTCGTATACCCTGATGTTCCGAAGGAGTTTGGCCCTCCTATGATACTTGAAACAAGTGATTCTTTGGGTAAAAGGAGTGGGTTTAGGCCATTTGTAAGGTGAATTCAGGTCTTCGTATGCGTCCTCCAAACCTCCCTCACGTTTAAAGTTCGAGCTTGTTTCTTGATGCCTGGACCTTTTCCCTTTAGGTTTGGACCTTTCCCTTCTTGCCTTTTCCTTGGTTATGCTTCGGTCTTCTATCCCAAGTGTAGGGGTATTTGATGAGGTGTCATTTTATACACCTTTTCGGGGTCATTTAACCCCCTAAATCATGCATTTATGCCTAAAATAGGCACTTAATTGTTCTTTTTCAGGTATTTAGCATTTGGAAAGCATTTGGAGGAAATACACGTGACTTGGGCTCATTTAGAGAAGAAACAGACAAGACTACAAACCAACACCAAGACTCTTCAAGATTTAAAGTCTCAGCGGCTAGAGACGACGTCACCATTTATACACGACGCCGTCACACTTCATCTAGTGACGGCGTCACAACATTTCTTGACGGCTTCAGCCCGCACCGACTCAACTTGGATCCAGAAGATTCTACTTTATGACGGTATCACGATTAAAACGCGACGCCGTCACAATGATATTCTTATAAATATAGACCTGAAATTAGGGTTTAAGGTGTGTAACTTTAGAGTAAAAAAGGGGGACGAACCCTAGTTCATTTGGCAGCTTATTAGGACGATTTTAGGGCTTCAAAACCCTATTTTACCACCTTCAATTTATGTTTTAATCAAGTAAGACTATCTTAATCATTCTATATGTCTTGTTGTTTGATTCTTTGTTGTTCTTGCTTTATCTTCAACATGTTTGGATAAACTCCTTATTGTATTCATTTATGATTGTATGAAACCTAAAATATAGATCTTAATGGTGTTGCTTCTTGTTATGAATATGCATGTTAGGCTTTAGAAAACCAACTTTTATCTGTATCGTTGTTGATATGTCTAGAGAAACATGATTGTGTAGAAAGGATACCATCGGGTAACAGTCTTCATACTACCTTACCCCTTATATGGTTGATCCACTTTTAATATATTTCAAATGCATTTAATATACTCTTAGGGGCGGGTAATAGTCTTCATACTACCTTACTTTATGTTTTGCCTCAACAGAATATTAAATAGACGGCAGGTTCGTGTAATCTGTTCATGACTTAGGAAATAATTACATAGATCATCACAAGTGTGACAAAGCAACAACACTAGGAGAAGCAATCTAGGGAGTAATACATGATTAAATGAATACAATCTTTTTATTATATTGTTATCACCATTAGCGTAGTTTATTATCTAGTTTAATAGCTAAAACCAACCAAACCTCTCAAACATATGATTTTACTGCTTTCTTATAAATATAAAAATACAAAAATAATCTTCTCTCAACCCCTAGAATTCTGTTAGACCGTGATCAAACCTTCCCAACCTATTCCCCTAGAGAACGATAACAACTCCCGAGTCTTGCCTATACTACTACTACAACGGTTAGGTACTCTGCCTAGGAAGTTGTAAAACTTCTTGTAGAAGTCCCTTACGACGACCGCATCAAGTTTTTGGCGCCGCTGCGTGGGGAATAGTTAGGTTTTGATCATAGTTTAGCTTAGTTCTAGTTGCTTGAATCCTTTCAAGTGAGACTTTAATTTCCGCATATTAGCTTTCTCGTAGTCTATCTTTTCTTTGTGTTATCTGTTTCGTAATCCATTCTCGTCAACCACCATAGGAGACGAGAATCATATCCGTACTCTTGGAGACTACTCCAAACCTAGCCACGAGGGCTACAGGAATACCATTGAGCTCCCCGTAGGGAACAACGTGGTACCTCTTCGATCCGACACCATCCGGTTGGTCCAAACCAACACCTAAAGGATTTCTTAAAACTTGTGGAGTCACTTGACCTTGACGGTGAAAATAGGGAAAGAACGCGCCTGCGTTTATTTCAATTTTCCTTTCGCGATCAAGCTAGCAACTGGCTTGAACGTCTTCCAGCAGGATCCATCACCACATGGGAGGATCTTACTCCTCGTTTTCTTGCTTAATTATTTCTACCGGGAAGGACCGCAATACTCCGCAATGATATCCTGTTGTTTCAACAACATCAAGGAGAATCTCTTTCTGAAGCATGGACTCGTTTCAAGGACTTACTCCGAAAAGTCCCTCACCATGGAATTGATCTTTGGCTCCAAGTACAAATATTTTACGATCGCATTGATCACACCCTAAAACGGACCGTGGAATACGCCGCCGTAGGCCGGCTAAGGAAACTGAGTGCGGAAAAAGCTTGGGCCACTATCGAGGAGTTAACTCGATATGAGGATGAGGGGTGGAATTACCTCGTCGCTCCGGGAGAAGGGAGCCTCGACTACGAAAACCCCGACATTGAATAGTTACTAGGGGTCATGGAATGTAAAGTTGATACACTCATGAAGGAAGCAATCTCACTAATGGGAAGAAGCGAAAGCATATTTGGAATGACAAGCAACACAGTGTATCAACTACCCTCAGAACCATCTCGACAAGAGGAATTCAAGAATCTTGTGATGGATTTCATTCTCGATCAAGAAGAGAAAGTTAAGCAACTCGAAGAGTACATAGGTGTAATTGGAAGTGATTTCATGCAACTCTCTTTAGAGGTTGTAGGGAAATTAAAGGAAGAAATAAGGATGAAAAAAAGCAGAGTCAAAAAGATCGAGAAGATCATAAGGTATCCAGACACTGAGGATCTGGAACCCCTCAATAAATGTAAATTTTCAAAAACACTTACGAAAAAGGCATCCTTCCATACTCCCAAATCCGTCTCACCTAAGTCACTCTGTGTCAAACATGTTCACACAATCTTCCCAGGCCACCTCTTGTAAGGGAAAGTACCTTTGGCTTTAAGCTTGGTACAAGGAATAACCGAAATATCAAGTCCCGACATGATGCGGAAATCCGGACCCACAAATAAGTCCTAACATCATTTAAGGAATACACACCGCCCGTGACTTACCCGGAAGAAGTAGAAGAGACTTTAGGAATCCCGATTGAGGTAGAACCCTTAGACGAACCACAACTAGAGGATTTCGGCTTGAATACTTGTAATCATGATATTACTCTTAGTTCTAAGGAAATTTCTAGTGTTGATAAACCGGAGCCTCAACCACAACCCTTACCTAATTGTCCATCCTTAGATGCAAGTCTAGGAACCGAAAGAGGCCTCAAACCACCCATCAAACCACAAAGTCCTGATAGTTTTAAGATGAAAGTATTAGATAATTTGACCATTCATACACCACCTTCATCTCTTGTGGCGTCTTTCCACCTTAAGGATTTGTATTGCTATTATCGCCCATGCAGCGATGATCCTAAGAAACATTATAGATTTAAACCAGGTTTATTAGGACATAGTGGATCCCTTGGTGTTGATTTTTCAAAATTGGAGATGATTGATGATGATTGGGGATTAGAATCTAAGGAAGTTTATTTTCTAGGAAGAGGACTTAATTCACCCATTTGGCCAAAAGAAGTAGAGAAGGTTTGGATTAAAGAAACACACCATTTGGAGCATATTATTCAACAACCAATTTTTCAGCATGAGACCCCTTCTCACAACAATGGTGTGTACCGTTACTATCACCCGCACTTGAACTCAATTTTAGGGGAACCCTCCCCTTTATTTGTTAAATAAGGGTAGAGTCAGGCTGGTGACTCGAACAAAAACAAGTGCTTCTTGGGAGGCAACCCAATATATACTTTTCCCGCATATTAGGAGTGTCTTGTGTGTTTTAATTCTTTATTGTTTGTTTTATTATGTTTGAATTATTTTGTAATCATGCTTTATTTGTTTGTAACTTCGTGTTATTTGCAATCAAAGGTATTTTGCAAAAAAAATAAGTGTAGGGGAAATATTTGGTTTTTAGAACCAAATTCAAACATTTAAAATAAATTGTTTAGATTAATTCGCGTCAGTTTCGAGTCATATAATTGAATTATTAATTCTCAGATTGTTATGCAGCATTTTGTATAGGAAAATAACTTATAAGAATGAGTGTAGGAGAAAATAACTTTAAGAAAATTACTCCCCAACAGGTTACTATCGTGAACAGTAACATATGTTTATAAATTTACTTTTATAAAAGTATTTTTTAACTTAAACTTGTAAATAACGTATCACCTTCATTTTAAATCCGTGTTTCGAGTTTCTTTCATGTTTGGATTCGTCATGAAAAGTACTATCTTTATAAAATATCTCCCTCAATATATCAGATCTGAAACAGTGAATATTTTTATAAAATAACTTTTATACATTTAATTATTGTAAACTTAAAAATGTCATATCTTCTTCGTTATAGCTCGGTTTTTCAAGTTCCTTATATGCTTACGACCCTTGTGATGAGTACTAATTAAATAAAACATAAAATATACTTGTTTACACACGAATTCAAACAATAGGTAATTATGTTTGTGCCTAATTATCTTTATATACTTGGTTTATATACTTTTCATTTTATTAAACCATTACAAGTCCTCTAACTTATGAAATGACATAACTTGATATATCTTAAGTCCTTTATAATGTGTCTATAATACTTGTCCATGAGTAGGTGTCCTCAAAATCATTTGTTCATAACTTTGTGTAATTAAAACTTTCAACACAAAATAATTTATAAACTAACCATATAAATTATCTAACGCTTATATAAATTGTATACCTTCATTTTAAGTATTATTTCACTAATGTATATATAAAATTCGAACCATATATATCTTTGAAATATCTCATAATTTCATGAAATTAACCTAGGTGGTAATTAACATATATATCAAGTATGTAAACATGCAAATGAATAATGAAGATGTTAAAACTTAAATGGACCTTAGAGATGAGTAGTAGGATGATGAACACAAGCTTTTACTTAAGCTTAAACCCAATAAATCAAACCCAAGATCAAAACCCTAATAAAAACCCTAACTTTCTTCTTGCTTACAACCCTTGTTAATCTAAAACCCAAGCTTCCAAATCAAACCCAAACACCTTAGATATGCCTAATCACCTTGCAACACCTTAGATACGAACTCTAATGATGTGTGTATGCTTGTTACTCTTGAAAAATCAACACTATGAACACCCAAAAAAGCTTAAGTGAGCCGTGGGGTTTGAGTAGAGTAGAGAAAACTTTGTGTTTGATTTATTTTGCTAGTTGTTATGAATAAGAAAGTCTTACATGGTACATCCTTAAATACTAGGAGTATTTCTCAAACCATTTGCAAAACAAGGGTTAGGAAGTGGTAATGGTACAAGGTGCAAGACAAAGGACACAAGATTTGACAATTTATGGAAAGTTGGAGTTGTAAGAGTACTTAAGCACATGCCTTATTTCTAGAAGTATAATTTGAATTAGTTTTGTGTTTTCCCATTTGATAGAACCGGCCTAGGTGGTTTGTAACATAGAAATGATTTAATTTATTTTTGTGTATTGGGTATAAAAATGGGTATTTATTTGAGTATAGATGGGTATTGGTGCTTCCGGGTATGCCTAAATGTATTTTATTGCGAAACGTAAACGTTTTACGTAACCAATAAAAATAAAATGTGAAAACTTAATAATTATACTCATAATAATTATATTACACTTGCTTGACGTAAACTTTTATTTGTTTGGTGCTTGTGTACGTTGAATGTTGATTTTTAGTTTACGCGGTATAATTATATGATAATAATTAAAAGCGAACACGTAAAACTATAAAAATAAATAATGGAATAAATGAAGTCGTAAATGACCTAAAAATGTGAAATGTTACAGTCCCCACCCGTTAGAAGAGCCTTTTCCTCAAGGCTCAAGTTGCAACACTTGACGAAGGTACGGGTTTAGTGAAAAGATGCAGATACTTCTTTTGAATTTTGTCTTCACGTTCCCATGTGAACTCAGGACCTCTCCTCAAGTTCCATCGAACCTTGGCTATTAGGATACGGCTTTGCTTTAACCGTTTGACCTCTTGATCCATGATCTCTACGGGTTCCTCCACAAAACGGAGCTTGTCATCCACATGAAGTCCTTCCAATGGAACGACTAATGGTTCGTCCGAATAACATTTCTTCAAAATGGATACATGAAATGTATTGTGAACCCTGCTCAACTCTTGAGGAAGCTCAAGCTTATAAGAAATGGATCCAACCTTTTCCAGCACCTTGAAAGGTCCAACATATCTAGGGTTTAACTTTCCCCGTTTGCCAAAATGTACGACCCATTTCCAAGGTGAAACTTTAAGCATAATTCTATCCCCAACTTGAAATTCCATCGGCTTACGCTTTAAATCAGCGTAACTCTTTTGTCGATCACGGTCGGCTTGCATTCTTTATTTGATTTGAATGACCTTCTCGGTTGTCTCTTGAACTATTTCTGGACTGGTGAGTTGAACTTGTCCAACCTCGGCCCAACAAACATGTGAACGACACTTTCGGCCGTAAAGTGCTTCAAATGGTGTAGACTTGATGCTAGCGTGATAACTATTGTTGTAAGAAAACTCAACTAGTGGCAAATGTTTAACCCAACTATTTCCAAAGTCGATCACACAAGCATGTAGCATATCCTCGAGAGTTTGGATAGTTCTCTCGCTTTGTCTATCAGTTTATGGATGGTACACAATACTCATATCCAAGCTAGTACCCAAAGCCTTTTGAAGTGATCTTTAGAAATTTGATGCGAATCTAGGGTCGCGATCACTAATGATTGAGATAGGTATTCCCTGTCTCGTGACTACCTCCTTTAGATGCATTCTCACAAATTTCTCCATGGAATCAGTTTCTCTCATTGGCGTAAAGAATGTAGACTTAGTAAGTCGGTCAACAATCACCCAAATGGTGTCATAACCTTGCAACGATTTAGGAAGCTTTGTGACAAAATCCATAGTGATATTGTCCTACTTCCATTGAGGTATCTCGGGTTGTACATGACTTAGCAAAGAAACATTACCTCAAGAGCTTCTATTGGTCCATTTACACAAAGGTAATGACACGTTGGAAGCAAACAAACACACCTTTGATGGAATTTTGCACTAAATCCTTTGTAAAAGAAGTACAAAGCCTCAGACATACGGATTGCAATGCTGGCAATCTGTGTGCTCACACTTTGATCTAACGGATAAGAAAGAACATCAAATGATTGCAAGAATTGAAGGGCCAAGATTTAGAGATCAAGGGAGAGCGTGTGTAGAGATCTAGATCCTTCTCTCAAGCCTATAAATAGAAGATCTACCTCACTCACAAGAGAATCTTCTTTTCTATTTTTAGTTTTGAGTAGTCTTTTTATTAGCTTTTAACTTGTAATTTTCTTTCAAGTAATGTTTTACCTTATTGTAATTTCAATTTCACCTTTGTAATAGCTCTTTTATTAATAAAAGTTAAAGTTTTCTCATTGTACTCTTCGTATTTTAATAAGATCACTTTTTGTCTAATAAGCCTTTAAGGTTTCATAAGATCTAATACTTTTTCATAAGCTCAAGGCTACTCCATAAGCTATTAATTTACTCGACTAAGCTTTCAAAAGCTTAGTTGAGCTTATAGTACTCATAATCCACTCAAAATTTTTACCTCAGCTTTAATGGAAGGGAAGCCAATAAGGGATGGGCTTCCAGGACTCTACCAATTTATCTTAGGATAAGCTGGAGCTTGTTGATGGCTCATTTGAGCATTTGATTAAGCCTTGTTTAGAGCAAAGGCTATTGTAAGTTCCCTTTTATATTTTCATAGCTTTATATTGCATTCTAGCTTAATCTGCTTATTAATTGCATATATTTTCTTATTGTTGTTTCAATTAGCTTATCTCTGCTTATATTTGTTGTATACTGCTTAATATGTTTCATGTAGGTTACTTTAGCGATCTTAGTTTTACTTGTTATGTCAAAAAAACTATTAAAAAGAATACAAAGAATATAGCATAGTAATCTTAGCTTATATTCTGGCTTATTTGTTGCTTAATCAAGGTTCAGGTATGTTGTTATAAGCTGTCTAGTAATCTGGTCATTAAGATTTGTGCTTTTAAATCCGCAAAACTATAAGCGGACAAAAATGATCTTTTTGCATTTTAAAGGGGTGTTTGGGCATAGCAGTACTAACTAGAAGAGTTAGTACTGGCTAAAGCGCTTTTTGCTCTTTTAAATTGATTTTAAAACCTTATTTTTTATAATGGCTTATATTAGAGATTTAGGTTAGTATTAAGTTTAATAGTGTCTTTATCAAGTTACTAGTTGTTGATTGAATTCTGTTATAAATAATTTAGTTTAAATGCATTTTAAAGCTTAAATCTGTCCTAAGTGTTGTTATATCGCTTCATTTGCTCTTATTAAGTTATACTTAGGTTGTTAAATAGAGATTTGTACCCTGCAATTTGTTAATTTAGAGTTGTCCAATGTATGTGGCAAATTGCATCAGTAGCAAAAAAAGTAGCCTTTTTAAATCTCAATTTTCAGATGGTTAATGTAGTTATTAGGTCTTAATTTTCAAGTTTCAAGTAGATTTTAGGTCATTGTCAATCTGCTTTAGCTTATTTTGACTTTAAAAGTTCATTTGATCATCTGTTTTTAACCTCATAATTTGCAGTTTGTCTTTTGGAAATCTACAAATTCACTCAGCATGTATTGAGTATTTAAGCAGTTTTAAAGGAGCTTTTTCATTAAGTAATTAAATTTAAAAATATCTTTTGAATACAGTTTTAGATAGCTTATATGTTGTAGTTTAAGCTAGTATAGTTCAATAAGCCATAAGGATCCATTAGCTTATAGGAAAATAAGCTCAAAGTCACCTTAGGGGCTATTTGGGTTTGCAGTTCTTATTAAGTGCTTATTAGAGATTTTTAGCTTATTGCCTATAGTTTTACTTAATTTTTTGCTTTTTCTTGATTATTAGATTATGATTTGGTTGTATTTAGTTTAATAGGGTCAGGTTTAGCTTAACTTAGTTTTTTTCATTAAAAAAACCAAAAACATCAAAAATAGTAGCAAGTAGCTTTTTCAGGTAGCTTTTTCAGTGCTTATCTTAATTTCAAAATGTATTTAGTTTGCAGTTTTAAGAAGCTTATTAGCTGAGCTTTAAGGTAGAATAAGCTGATTAGCCATAAGGTTCCAGTAGAGTGCTGAAAAATAAGCTTTAAGTTGCCTATTCATACTGTTTGATAATTGCTTTTGTGAAAAATTGCTTAACCTGTTTCTCAGCTTATAGCCTGTTCTTTTAGCTTATTTCTGGTTCTCATTTGCTTATTAGGTTAGGATTAGTATAGTAGTAGCTTATTTAGTTATAGTTTAGCTTATTTCAGCTTATTAGTTTACTTAAGTTTTGAAAAATTTAGTTAAGTCTTTAATTACAATCTGTCAATGTTTTCAGCTAATTTCCAGCTTATTTAGTGAGTTTCAAAAATAGTTTCTTTTATAAAAACTGCTTATTTCCAGCTTTTCTACAAGTTTGCTCTTTTAAGTTTTCAAAAATAAAAAAAATCAAAAAGTTAGGCCTTGGATTTGAACCCAAGACCTAACCCTTTACACACACACGTCTCACACTCAACACATAGTATCCATTGTGCTACAATAGCTCCATGCCATCCTCACCCTAGCATTTACTTTTTCTTTTAAACAAACATTTTAATTTTCCCTTTTATAAAATAAGTCGTAGCTAGTTTTTGGCTTTTTAGGGCTTAAATTTTTAGCTTATTTTTAGTTCTTATTTTTATAAAATCCAGTACTACATTTTACACTTTTAGTAATTTTCTTAAAATTTTTAGGATTCATTTAGTATTTTTAATCATTTAATTTTGTTTAAAACTTAATAAATTCATAAAAAATAAAAAAATAATCAAAAAAATAAAATTCCTTATTTTCTAAAATTTTCTTTTATCATAATCTAGCTTAGGTTTGAAATTTACTTCCGTAGGGTTAATATTTTGAAAGTCCAATTTTTAAAGAGCGGCTTGAATTCCTTGTTTGATCTGGATGACCTTCTCGGTTGTCTCTTGAACTATTTCTTGACCGGTGAGTTGAATTTCTCCAACCTCGGCCCAACAAACAGGTGAACGACACTTTTGACCGTAAAGTGCTTCAAATGGTGGCAGAGGCCTTGATGCAGAGCGTGATAACTATGTTTGTAAGAAAATCCAACGAGTGGCAAATGTTTAACTCAACCATTTCCAAAGTTGATCGCACAATCACGTAGCATATCCTCGAGAGTTTGGATAGTTCTCTCGCTTTGTTCATCAGTTTGTGAATGGTATGCAGTGCTCATGTCGAAGCTAGTACCCAAAGCCTTCTGAACTGATCTCCAGAAATTTGATGCGAGTCTAGGGTGACGATCATAAATAATTAAGACAGGTATTCCATGCCTCGTGACTACCTCCTTTAGGTACATTCTTACCAATGTCTCCATGGAATCAGTTTCTCTCATTGGCGTAAAGATTTCAGACTTAGTAAGCTCGGTCAACAACCACACTAAATGGTGTCATGACCCTTGTACGACTTAGGAAGCTTTATGACAGAAAGCATGTGACATTGTCCCCTTCCATTGAGGTATCTTCGGTTGTACTAACAAACCCGATGGTCCTTTTGGTGTTCAGTCCTTGACCCTATGCAACACATCAAAAAAAAACATTTTGCACATAGGTGGCATTTCGGGCCCTTCAAATGGACCACCAATATAGCTTTTTCCATGTCCTTGATACATTTTTTCAGAACCCAGGTGGATAGAGTATTTTGATTTGTGGGACTCATGCATGATCACAGTCCTTAAATCACCATAACATGGCAACCAACTCCTGCCATTTAAGCATAGAGTTCCGTCGGCATGGGGTTCAAACTTTTCCTTTGTTATATCCTTCCTGATCATACCTCCTACATCTTCATTCTTGATGTTCTCTGGTTTCTGTGCTTCTATTTGAGCTTCCAAATTTTGTTTGGGGAGATTCAAACCAATAGTCATGACTAAGGCTCGAACTCGTAATGGCTTAATCCGTTCTTTACGGCTTAAGGCATCGGCCACTACGTTTGCTTTCCCCGGGTGATAACGAATTTCACAGTCGTAATCATTGAGCAACTCTAACCAACGACGTTGCCTCATGTTCAGCTCCTTTTGGTCAAGTATGTGTTGTAAACTCTTATGATCCGTGAACACCGTACACTTGGTTCCGTACAAGTAGTGTCTCCAAATCTTTAGAGTAAACACCACTGCACCAAGTTCCAAACCATGAGTAGTATAATTTTTCTCATGAATCTTCAACTGTCGTGATGCATAAGCAATCACCTTCTCGTTTTGCATCAATACCGCACCTAATCCTTTATGCGACGCATCGCAATAAACAATAAAGTCCTCAGCTCCTTGAGGGAGAGCTAACATGGGCGCGCTACACAACTTTTTCTTCAATGTCTGAAAAGCTGCTTCTTGCTTGTCACCCCATTTAAAGGAGACTTTCTTCTGAGTAAGCTTGGTCATTGGCTTAGCAATTTTCAAAAATCCTTTAATGAATCTTTGATAATAACCGTCAAGACCTAAAAATTGCCGTATCTCCGTAGGAGTCTTAGGAGATGCCCAATCTTTTATGGAATCAATCTTGGCGGGATCCACGTGAATGCCTTGACTATCAATCACGTGGCTGAGAAATTGTACTTTGGGAATCCAAAATTCACATTTAGAGAACTTAGCATACAATTCTTCTTTCTTAAGCAATTCTAGAATTGCCTTAAGATGTTCTTCATGTTCTTTCTTGTTCTTTGAATAAATTAGTATATCGTCAATAAAGATAATAACAAACTTATCCAAATATGGTTTGCACACCCGATTCATGAGATCCATAAATGCCGCTGGTGCGTTCGTCAAACCGAATGGCATAACTTGGAACTCATAATGACCATACCGAGTTCTGAATGCCGTCTTTGAAATATCTTCTTCGCGTACTCGAAGCTGATGATAACCCGATCGCAAGTCTATCTTAGAATAAACACCGGATCCTTGTAGTTGAT
>BQNB010169802.1:0-13741 GCA_026074375.1 Tanacetum coccineum | reverse complement strand
AGATCACTTGAAACAAGATCTAAGAATGTTAGTGATCAAGATTTTTAGTGAGAGAAAGAAGTTTTAGAGAGAGAAAGAATAGACTGGAAAATTTCATGCAAAGAGGAATGATTTTCAGCAAGGGGTGGACCAGTATTTATAGACAGGAGAAACCAACGGTAACTGGTGGCGGTCCCGGCTGTCCCACATATATAAGGGGGCCGCCAAGCCTATAAGGGGGCCGCCACCTAGACTCCGCTCTCTTTTTTGTCTTTTTGTGGGGAATGTTGTATCTGGTGTAGAAGCTTCCGTTTTGGGAGGAAAATTTGAATTTCAAATTTTATGTTTTAATAAAACTTTTCTTTTAATTAGAAAATATTTTGTATAATTAATTTTGTGAAAATCTTTTGTAAAAATATAATAGTTGAGAGAAAATATTTTCTTGATCACTAATCATGTTTAATGATTTGTTTGTTCATACCTTAAGTGATCACTAATCTTAGAAATGGAATTTTACGATTAATAATTTGTAAACGTTTAATTTTATCGTAAACGTTTTTATATTTTGTTATTATCAAAACGTTGAGAGGTCGAAAAATATAAATAATATTTTTAGACATTATTTGTATTAACAAATTTTATTAGTGTCGGAATTACTACTACCTTTAGCGGCGAAAGCAACGATTTTCTTAAGAGAGGATTTGGTTTTTTGATTTTTAGCCCAGTCGAGCTTGAGTAAAACTTTGTCTTCGAGAAGCTGATAAGCTTGATTTGGGGTTTTATAGAGGAAAATATCACCAGTTACGGCATTTATAACTTCTTGGGTTATTTCGTTGAGATCGTGGTAAAAGATTTTGATGATATTGCCATTGGACAGATTGTGACTATGGCAGTTTCTGAGCATTTCTTTCATACGAAGCCAAGCATCGGTCAGAGATTCGTTTTCATGTTGAGAAAATGGCTCTGATTTCTTCGAGGAGTCGATCGAAAAGAGCTGGGGGAAAGAATTGACTAATGAAAGCGGTTCGAAGTTCATCCCACATTTTGATAGATCCTTCGTTGAGTTCGTCCAGCCAAGTTTTTGCTTCTCCAGTAAGTGATAGGGGAACATCATCAGGCGGACAGCTTCATTCTCGGTGTCTTTGTATTTAAACATATCACATATTCTGAGGAATTCGTGAATGTGTTTGTGAGGATCGGTTTTAATTCTTCCATCGAATTGGTTTCCTTTGACAAGAGTCAAGTGGTTACCTTTAATAGCAAATTCATTTGCGATTTCAGGAATGGTGATTGCAGAACCGGGAGTCGGAGCGACAACACGGTTGGCAGCCTACATGGGTTCGTCATCCATGGGATTGAGGTTTTTGTTGGGAATTATATTTGAGTTGATAAGACAAAACAATAATGAAACAAAAGGACTAAAATCGTCATTCAAGAATTCTACAAGCTGATGGATAATTATTAAAGATTTAGTCAAAGATAGCAAAATATCTCCTTATGAAGAACGAAGATAACAGAAGATCAAGTTAAATGTTTAAAAGATTTATGTTTATCTCTTTGTAAAACCTATTATCTCTAGTATATAAAGAGATACAAGTTATAGGTTTTAGGTATCTAAAAAAGTGTGTCAAAGATGTAAACACCAGAAAAGTGTGTGTGTCTTTTAGGCGTCAAGTCCTTTAATGTAGACGCCTAGGGTTTGTTTGTTTTAGCCTCAAGAATCTATGATTCCTGTTACTAGTTAGAGTAACCGTTCTAGAATTGATCATCTAGAATTGGGGCTATGAAGAACGTTTGGTTATTGATGAAGAACACCTTGTTGAATATCTTTGTTCATATTCCGCTTTGTTTTTATAACTTAGGAACATTGATATTATCCTAGATAAAGGTCTAAACAACCTGAGCTTAAACGATCTAACGATCTATTAGGTTTTTACAATTGGTATCAGAGCCAAGTGGCTCTTGATCTAGGATCTACAAGGTTTTACAATCGAAGAAAGAAGATTTTGTATTCAAAGAAACCTAAAAAAATTCGATTTTGGTTTCTATTTTCGTCACTTTCTGCACAGCTGTGGTAAAAAGGAGATATCTCATTCATTAACAGTTGGATCTTAACAAAAAATTTATTGAAGATTCTTTACTCATAAAGGCATATTCTTACTGGAGGGATCTTCAATCTGAGCTTTTAATTAAAAGATATAAAATTTTGAAATCTGTTGCAGAAAAGTTAAAGTTGGTATGGTTTTACTTCTCTTTCATCATTGTTTTTAATAGTGTTCTTGTTATTGTTATTGGAAGTTTTTATTTGAACACTTAGGTATTAAAGAGAAGGTATTGAGGAATGAAAAGGATAAAGAAGTTTGTAAAAATTACGGTTTTAATTCTTAAATCATTTTTTTATGAAAACCCTAATTTCTAAAAACCTCAAAAGTTGATGAATACGAGGTGTAATCACAGTAAAGGTGATATGAAAGTGGAAGCTAAAAGTTCGAGTTTAGGTTCTTATGGAAAGTTTATTGAAGTGGTTATCATGTTAATACTGATCGAAAGTTACTACTGCTTCATACATGGTTACTACTGCTCTACAACAGTTAATACTGCTCGAACAAAGTTAATGCTACTTTATAGAATGCTGCTCGACAAAAGTTAATACTGCTAGTTAGTAGTTAATACTGCTAGGGTATTTTCACTACTGCTTAACCATTAGTGCTGCTCTTCATTGTTACTACTGCTTGGTATTGATTACTACTGTTAGTCATTTTTAGTGCTGCTCTTCATGAATGGTACTACATGGTATTCGTTACTACTGTTGGTTAGTTATTCATACAGTTCTTATGGTTGATTCTATTACTTTTGGTCAAGAGATGGTTAACATATTGGTTTCAGGGGAAGAATATGATAAAGTCTTTAACCATCTACATGCACCACTTGAGGGGAAGGTTTTGATTCTTACTACTGCCAAGTCATTATTACTACTGCTAGTTTAAGTTTCTACTACTTAAATTCATTATTCTTATTATGCGTCATGGAGGGTAATTTGTGACATTGGAAAGCTTGGATAAGAAGTTTGATATATGGTTTGTAGTTATAAAGATCAAAGTTGCATAAGTTCACAGTCCCCTAATGGATAGTGACAAAAAGGGGAAGATGTTACAAAGATGATATTATTTGCAACTTATTATGTGAGGTGGCATATTATGAAACAAGATGTTGAAGACTTTGTGTTAAAGAAGTTTCAACAAGTTCAAAGGAAATCTTAAGTTAAGGGGAAGATTGTTTCATTCATGGAAGATCAGATTTAAAGATGAAGATTGTTGAAGATTAAGTTACAATGGATCATCTTGGAATCAGTTTACAGTTTGTTTTATCATCATCAAATATGGGAAGATTGTTGGGAATTATTGATTTGATGATACAAAAAGAATGAAACAAGAAGGTGCTAAGTCGACAATATGGAATTCTACAAAAGATGGAGGATTCTAAAAGATTTGCTTAAAAGATAAAGATCAAAGATTAGGAAAGATTTAGTTTCCTAATACAATTAAGATTCCTTTGTAAGTCTTATGGACTCTCTATATAAAGAGATCCCTAGACATATTTTATGTGTGTGATTGTGTGTGCACCCAAAACGTGTGTGTATGTTTTTAGCCTCAAGGTCAAAGTGTTTTTGATCCTGTTACAGGTAGGTAACCATTCTATATTGATCAAATAGAATTGGGGCTTGTATGAATGTAAAACCTTGTAAAAATAACATTGTTCTTTATTTAAATTTTGCTGCGTATCAATACTTTGTTATTTTTTTATCCTAGGAGTCTAAACGATCTCAACAGTTTTGAAGGGTAACGAGAAAGTGGCGAAGGTAATTGATATCGAGAATTGGCGGATAGACAACTCTCAAATTTTGAGGAGGATTTTTTCTTTGTTCGAATGGAACTCTTCGGTTTCGTCGACGAAGTCTTTGATTCAGAGTACGTTCAAGTTCATGTAATGGTTCAACAAGTTTAGAGTTGGAGGAACGTGTATGCATCCAAAGGAGAATTTGGTTGGGTTCAGTGTGCCAGAAAACTATACGATGATTTTTGAAAAGAGGGAATGTTAAAAATTATTTTTAAAGGTTTGATTACAGAACAACTTTGAAATCCCCGACAACGGCGCCAAAAACTTTGATGTGTTTCAAAAGCTTTAAGTTTATAAGACTGAGATTACCGGTTATTAGATGGAAACACACGGGTAAAAGTATAACCCACGTATGTAGTTTAATCTTTTTTTAGGTAAGACCAGGTCGTTCACAGGGATTTGCGTAGTGCTCGAATAATCAGAATAAAAATAAACGTTAACAGACTTAAAGTAAACTGAACTGGATTCAATAATGATAAAGATGACTACTCGGATAATTTCATATAACTTATAAGCAATGGTGATAGTTACGATCTTAGACTTAAGACTTTAATTTATAAAAAGTATTTTCTCATCAAAAAACGTTTTCACAAATTAACTTGTTTAACTTAAGACTTATATTTAGTTAACTCGATTAAATGTGTCACTCAAATAATCCAGTTACTATTATATCAAATCTATTTTGTTTATCAAATAACGTAAGTGGATTTCTCGTCACAGACGATAAAGATCATAGACAAATCTTTAAAACTATATAGATCACAACGGGTCTTTCGACCTATACCGGTGAGAGTATATAATCAAAATTGATAATAAAAGTTGATAAGATTAGACATGATAGGATTATAACATAAGCTTAAGGTTAACAAGATCGTAATTATACCAAACGCTTATTCATTATATTATTTTCACCGAGTAGTCATGAGAGATTTAGCCTCTCATGGCTATGAAGTTCATAACAAAATTAGGTAGAATAACAAGAAACATACTATGTTCGGGTAAGAATATGGATCAAAATTCTACCCGTAACAAGAATGGAATCGTAATACAACCTTTATTTTACTAGAACTATGATAATGTTCTTCTTCGTTCTTTGTTGTTTGATCTTAAATCTTCAAGTGGTTGTGGTGTTTATGGATTTTGAGATTGAGATATTTGTGTGTGGAATGATTGGATGATGAGTTAATGAATGGAAATGGAGATATTGAGATGTTGTAATGTGTGTGAAATTTGGCTCAATTTATAGGCCAATTTTTGGGTTGAAGTGCGGCGCAAAAAAACAATTGTGCGTCGCACTTGAGGTGTTAATGCGAAGAGTATTTAATTCCATTTAATTCTTTTTCATAGTCCTGATGGGAAGTGCGGCGCACAAAGTTATTTGTGCGGCGTACTTGGTGATTAAATGCGTTTTCATTTAATTGACTTTAATTCTTGAATTTGTTGGGAAGTGCGACGCACTTGGGGTAAGTGCGGCGTACTTGGGTCTTTTCAGCCTTGAGTCTTTTCTTTTCTTCTAGCTTGCTTTCCAATAATCATAAACACTTGAACTTTATTTCTTTTGAGCTCGAAATGACTTCAAGTGAATCTGCACATAATTTATGCTATTAAGTATAGAATGTTCACGAGAAATGATAAAATATATATAAATAACGCCGCCAAAAACATGTATAATTTAGTCATTATCAGTTTGGAAATCTATAAGCGCTTGGACTTCTATTGATTCGTTTATTGGTTGAAATGGTTGGTATGATCTAATTGCTATGATATGCTAAGACTACTATGAATGCTATTGGATTGCTATGTATACTGCTTGTACACCACTATTGTATTGCACAATTGTCTCACTATTAAATTTTGGCACGACAACTTGGTTTATACTCTAAACCTACGAGCTCACCAACTTTATGTTGACCTTTTCGAGTATCATTTTCAGGTGATCAGCATTTACAAACTGAAGTTGCTTGAAATCAAAGTTAGCAAACTTCCAAGATGTTTTTCTAAAGACAAGTGTTTATTTCTATCCAAGATTATATTTTGTGAAACCTTATAAATCAAATTTCTTATAATAAGTTATGGTATAATCTACAACCTTATGCGATGTCTCTGAAACGTCGCACCTCGTGTTTCTGTCTTAGACGGGGTGTGACAGATTGGTATTAGAGCCTAAGGTTATAGAGAATGCCAGTTTTTCCTAAAATAAAAACCCAACTATAACCAAACTAAAGTTTTCATAAAACTGCGAACATGATAAGAGTTGACTAGCCCAAGCATTCCATCGCTTTTTCCTAAATTATGCATAGCCTGATCAACTATGCCTAATTCACGAGGATCATCAAATGATGGGGGTAGATTCCTTAAGTCGTGTTAGGGTGAACATAAAATCCTAAGATCACCTGAAAATGCCTTGGTCATGAATGTACATGTTGCATATATATACTTTCGCCTATACCCCACGTAATTCACCATGCTTGCTAATACCTGAATCCTCATTGCTTACTTTTGATTTGCATGCTTGTCTTGCATGCATCTTAAGTTGTCATATGCACCTACATCTTAAGTTGGCCTACATGTCACTCTGTGTGCATTTCATGTCGTATTATATGCTTGTCCCATTCCTATTATCTAACCACTATTGCCCATGCTTGCCTTTCATGTTTGCCTCGCATGCCTAATATATTTAATTTTATTACATTCGTTGACTTGCTTCTGCCAATTGCTACAGTAACATTTTTTTAATCCAACTCTGAACCACATCTCCGCTTTTTATCTCTTGATACGTGTTCCACACACACAAAGCCACCGCCCCTAACACACACTAAATCACCACAAAACATAAATAAAAAAACACATACTGTACTATCTTCTTTCTCATACCCACATCACCACCGCCACCACCAACGACAAAAAAAATATAGGCGGCGGTGAAGAGACAAGATAACAGGAGATAAGAATGAAGTCGCGGGGTGTCTTTGGGTTTTCCGGTAAGCCTTGGTATTGTTTCATTTCACATCACTTCAGTCATCATCAGATTAGGATACGTATTTCTTCACCAAGATATCCAACCCATCTTCTATATTACCAACACAAAACACACACACATACACAACAAGGAAAATACCAAACCCTAAACTCCAATTAATTTTGTAAGCTGTTAGATTTTTTAATGGAGAAGAAGCAGATTTTTGGTTTTCCCCTAATTGATTTTGTAAGTTTATTTACCCCTATTTTTGTGTGCTAATTGTATTTAATTATATTCTTCAAGATTATGAATTCAATGTGTGTTGGTTTCAGCAACTCTGAAAGTTTTGCCGGCGGTGGTGTAGCAGGGATTCTGGCAAGTCAACATAAATGCTACACTTTTATCTCAAGTTTTTTTTATATAAAGGCTATTGATTTTGTGGCTTCTTTGTTTTGATTATGTATGTTTTATGCATTGTGTATGAGTTTGGTTTGTTAAGGATTTGGTAACAAAGTAAAGTGTGCGAAAGCAAGTTGAGCTTTCTTGCAGTTTTAATTTTTTTGACATTGTAATAGCCGGTGTGTTCATTCGTTATGTGGGGATAATTTGTTTTGTTGGTGGTGTTTTTAGGCTTCTGAGTTAATGAAGAGGCAGGAAGAGACGCGACAGATGGAATTATCATCAAAGCCGGTTGACTTTAAAGCAATGTGAGCTTATGTGGAAATTGTAAGCTCTTGGATTGTCATTGTGTATATGATGTCATTGCGTAAAAGATAGTTATTAAAGGTTTTAATTTTTAATTAGATTGTGGTTTGGCTTTAACAAGGATATAGTGTAGTGATTTTGTGGGTTTAAACCCTAGCCTGCAAAATCAGTTGCGGATATAAATTTTCATGATCTAAAAAACAAAATAAAAAATTTCCGAATCTAAAATTTTCTGTGTTTTTTTCTGATAATAGGTTCGATCAATTCTCGATATTCATTCCGGCGATATTAAATTTTGTTTCGTGGATATGGAACTAAAAACAATGGAGGTAAATTCATGTTACATGAGTTTTTCGTCACTTATATATACAAATTTTAAATTTTTAATGTTTTTTTGTTGGTGATATTGGAAATAGGATTTGGCTGGGAAAGATGTTGTTTGGACAGTTTTATATGCATATGAGATATGAGAAGATGTGATATGGTGTGCCGAGAGATGTGGCTGTGGCGTTTGATGTTTATGGTATCCAAGTTAGGCAAGACTTATGTCTATAAAATGATTTTGACTTTAGGTTTTTGATTTTCTAGAACGGAGTCGGGTTACAAGAAGATTATGTTTCAAAGCATTGGTTATATTGAAATTGGCTGAATTAATCATTTAGGTTATCTTAAGGCGAACACATTTGGCGATGTTATGGTTCAAGTAATGATTTTGGGGGAAAATGTGAATAAGGAGCGGGTATTATTTACTTATTTTGGTTTTATATTTGTTGACGTTAGTAGATTAAAAGCTGTTAAGTTTATGTGGATTTATGAAGGTCTGACTGACCCGTTTTGACATGTATCGAAAATTAGTTTTTACTATCGGGTTGTAACAAGGATATATTTGCCACCCGTAGCTAGGATACTAAATAGCTAATTCTTTCATTCATATTACACGAACAAGTGAGCTCTGCTTTTTAATCATCGTGTGTAGTTCTTTTATATGGGTTTTAGCCTTTTATCACACATAAGGCTAGATGATGAGTCTAACATTTTCCGTGTTGTTTAGATGTCACCAACGGACACAAGACAAGGTTGCTATTGATCAATGGTATCCATTCAGTCAGGAGTGAGAACCCGGTGTCGATCAACGCTTCAACGAGCAATCGTATAATTAATGGTAAGCTGACAGAAGATAAAAGAAATGTGATGAATACACTTATAAAAGGTTACGCTAAGTGCTTGGATTAGCTTATGGTAAAAAGGATAAAGAAAGCTTATAGACTTACTTAAGCTTAAAAGCATGAGGTTACAAGCTTATCGAAACTCCTCAGTAGCTTTTTTTAGGTTATTTCAGCTTATAAGCTCCATAAAAAATCTAAAACAAACACCCCTGTATTTTAGGTTAGATTTGAGGTTAACGGGCCAATTTATCCCGAAATAAGCAAATACGGAGTCTGCTTTATCTAAACCCTGCAAGCTGTTATGTTATTATTCTTGCGATTCTGTTCTCTTATCGATGATAGGTACATGAGTCATAATTATAAGTTCAAGAGATATAGGTTCAGGGTGTATGGTTCAGGGTTAAGAATCTCTTTATATGGTTCAGTTTGTAGAATGTTAAGCACAAGATTATAAGCACTTCAAGTTTTATCGTTAAGTCGTTTAATATTGAGTATTCCTCAGCGAAGCTTTTTATGCGGATTTGTGGATGAAATGTCAAATAGAAAGTATTTTAGATGTTCTTTTAATTTTAAGTTAACAGAGTCATGGCAACTCATTTGATTTTGGTGGAAGCATAATCATTTTTGCTAACTATATGTTGGTAAATTTCAGTTATTGTTTATGTACACATGTATATTAGCGAAAGCTAAAAGCTTTTTGGGGATATATTTGCTAACTATATGTTGTGAGTAATTAGGGTGCTGCGGCGAATGGCAAAGGGTCTTCTTCGTCGAAACGGGATACCGTCAATACTGGCAAAAGTGTGGCAGTGAGGTGTTGATGCTTTAGAGGAAGGTCAAGAGCTTCAATATGATCCTTCTCCACTACTACAACAGGTACAATACCAGAAATAGCTTCAATATGATCCTTCTCCACTACTGCAACAGGTACAATACCAGAAATGGCAGAAAGTCATGAAAACCTTATTTAAACAACAACCTTAATGTATTTTTTAAAAGTTAGATTACTATTTTGCCCAAATCTGCTTTGGAAATATTAAAGCTGTGTATGTATATTTAAATCTTACCAACAGCCAAAACATACCACCTTGGTAATTTGTGATATTGTTTAAAACATGAACATTAACGTGTAACACCTGGTCACAATTTCATAAAAGGTTAGCAACCATTGCGTACTTTCTTATTATCTATTTTTTATTATCATAACATTTAGGTGTAAGCAGAAACGGGTTCAAATATATCTACTGATTATAAGCAGTTTTTTTTGTGCAGGGTGAACCTCAATACTTACACTTCTACCTAATTAGTAATGACTGCATCGTTGAAACAACAACTTTCAGATGCACACGATTCAAGAAACCCACAGATAGATAAAGAATTTGCCAATGAGGGAATATGCAATGGAAGATTTTCTTCTGCAAGCTCAGGTTCCTTTCTCATTTGCATACTGCATAAGAATTGTATGAGTAGATGTGGTAATTCCGAGCCCTTTAATTAATAATTGATTAAATGGGTAGAAACATAATAGAGAATTTGAGTTTTTTTTTTGCTTTTTAGTTTTCCGGTTCCTATGCAGTTAAGATGATATTAGGATATGGTATTGATTCATTTTTGTAACTTGGTGCAGGGTGATTTGAGGTGCAGCTGATATGAACCAACAAGATGACTAAAAAAATCATGAGGTGTGACCTATGCTTCAATTCCATATAGATTTTTTTCATCTATTTTTTACATAAATTTGAGATATTGTGATGTTGGTAGGCTTAATGTGTTTTGTTTAATGTTGTTGTCCCATAGATTCTTTAGTCAACTATTGAATATATATGCTTTTTTTTATAAAAAGGATTAAATATGATAGGTTGCATATGTAGAGAAGTGCAAGTATACACAAATACTCAAAACAAAACGTTTATAGACTATCTGTTTTAATTTGTGGTTGTACAAAAGTAGTGTGGGGATGTTTGAAACTATATTGTGCAACAGATTATCTCACCTTAAGTTGAATTTTTTTCGCAGGTTGTGTTTTTTATAAATTCAGATACAGAGGCAAACGTGTTAGCTATGATGATCACAGCTCTCCAGACATTATATTGTTTAGGAATGCTTATCATGGGAATGTAGCTGGGATGATGGGGTCTACTACAATGTGAAACCAAAATATCAATATTGTGCAGGTAATATATTTCAATTTTTGCCTTGAAATTCTTCGAGGCTCATGTGTGTTATGTTCTCATCGGCTTAAATAAGTTTCATTTAGGTTTGTTGATATAAAGGTTGCTTTGGTTACATCTCTTTTCCTTTTTGATTGAGTTTTCTTTTGTTTTAAGATTTTGCTGATGTGTGTTATGTTCTCAGGCTTAAATAAGATTTGCTTTTTCAGCATGTAACTGAACATATATAGTTAGGATAATCATCAGTGAAATTATTTTAGTTAGTTTACTTAATATTGTATAAGATTTATAGTGACTGATATGATCTTGAACTAACTAGCATGGGAGTTATAGATATCTTCAAGCGGTGTGTTATCTTCTATTTTCCTTTAAATAAGACGAATTTTCAGTTACTAATATTAGTATTGCCACTGGGTGTGTGGGAGTGGTTGCGTGATTACTAATACATCTAGCTCTTGGGTGGATAGAGATGTCTCAATTTGACATAATTAAGAATCAAGCATTTTAGATCAAGTCAAGTTTATCATGTATAATTTAAACCTCATTAATGGATAAAAGTGTAACATATAATAGGGATGATAACACTACAATGAGTCTTATGCCTTCCATATATGAAGTCGTCTAAACTTACGTGTAATGTTTTAGAACAGAAGTTGGGAGGAAGGAGTTTTGAGTGTGTTTAGGTGAGTGAGAGGAAGGAGCTTTGTTATGTATTTGGTGATTGCGTATGAAATATCAATGTTTTCCTTTAACTATATAACATGATCATGTTAGAGTTGAAATCACTATTGAATTTGTTAATGGCGTGTTCTACTTTTTGTGATATTAGCTACTTTTATACAAACTTGTCTTTACTGCTAATAACATTAAAAGATTACACTCAACAAAAGATTAAAAAACCCATGACATCATAAAAAGCACAGGGTTAAATTATTAGAACTTAGTTAGAACAAAGTGATTCTTCTTCAATTCTGAACAACAAGCAATTTACAGCATCTGCAATCTCATCTATTGTACTCAGTTGGCACCTATCCTCAAGCTGTCAATCACAAGAACAAATTAACCTTAATTAGTGCCTTTATGTATCAAAAAAGTTAAAAGACTATATTTTATGCATGAATAAATGAAACTGACCTTGACACTAAGAGTATAGAGAACCATTTGCTCAACTGTAGTGACATTAAGATGAAGAATTCTGATCCATAAACATTGTAGACCAGCCACCATTTTTAATAGTTGTGTCTGTTGTTTTTTCGAAAGTAGACCAGCCACAATTTTTAGTTGTCTCTGCCGTTTTTTTGAAAGTATCTTAATGTTTGCATGGCTCTCAACCATTGTCACCTCAATTTCCGCCATAGCGAGTAGTCTGTTCTTGGTCGTGGAGGAGGATGAACTACCGTCGTTCGCATCGGGACGGATAGAGTATTGTGGGAATGAGAAGAAATCACTTAAGGGTTGTGGTGATGGTGAGAAAACACTATTGTTGTTGGCTCTTTTTTGAGCCTCTAGAGTTTTTTGTTGTTTCTCTAATTCTTTCACAAAATTTAAGGTGTGTTTCTTACCCTATTGGTTACTAACTATGTTATGGTAATATTTTGTCTTTTGTTTGCAGAAAATAGACACAGAAAACCAAAGCTCCTAAAAAAGAGTGTATTGCACAAGTGAGGCACATGGGCATATGTTTTGTTATTGGTTCTTATTAATTTTTGTATTGCAGTAAGATCATGTAGTGGTTTTATACTTCTAGGTACAAGGGATCTAAATATTTTTGTTTAAAAGAAGCAACAAAGTTATAGAATAGTCTTTTTAGCTAAATAATGATGGAATTATTCATTTGTCTTATGCATAGAAGGCTTTGGCTTAGCTTTTGAAACATTGTATAATATAGTATGTAGACGTTTATTGCTTTATATTTTTTCATAAAATAGTATAGGTTTTTACTTGCGTATCTTTCTGTGTTTCTGTTCGCAAACGCAAAATTGTTGCCCTTCTAATGCTCAATGAATTGTGTAGAATTGCTATACGTACACAACATAATGTCGGACATAACCATCATATGCTAAACCAAAATTTTATGTGGCGAAGCGCGAGCATCTATTACTTGTTACTATAAGTACTTATGTTCTAATTTCCTACTGATTACTATACGTAAGCAGATCTATGCTATTAAATTTGAGTATATTATTTTATAAGATTACTTATACACCTACCGTGTTATCACAGATTGTTAGGAATTATACTTTGAGTTGATTATCACAAAACATATTAAAGATGGAGGACCTACAAGACAAAGCTGGAATAACATTAATGCTGATTAAAGATTAGTCAAACAGTATTTAATGCTCAGCTAAAAGATAAAAGATCAACATTAATACTGATTGAAGATTAGTCAAATAGTATTTAATGCTGATTTATAGTTTTCTAATTTTATTTTGATCTTATCTTGTCTTGTAAACCCTAACCCCTCTATTATATAAAGAGGGGAAGACGTCTAGTATTAGTATCTATTCATAGATAGTCTCTCCAATGAGAGTCTAAACGCATAGAAAGCGTGTGTAGTAGTTAGTAGTTAGTTTCTTTATTAATGTTTAATAAAGAAAACCTTATTAGTAACATGATTGTGTTCGTTATATTCCGATGCGTGTTACAATCATTGTTATCATACCTTAGATGAGTCCTAATAACGATCTATGAAGTCATTATAGGATTTCACAGAGAATGTCCAAAACCATCAAAAGACAAGAACCAAAGAGTTTTTGTCGGAGGCTCTTGGAGCGATAGCGATGAAGAAGATGATGAGAAGGTCAAAAATAAAACGTGTCTCGTAGCTCATGCATCAAGTGAGGTATGTTCCGATTCCTCCT
>BQNB010169801.1:1909-13741 GCA_026074375.1 Tanacetum coccineum | reverse complement strand
TTTTTGACTTTTATTTTATTTATTATGATTTAAAAACAAATTTAATCTAAATTAATTATTAAAAATAGAAAACTAAATATTAAAATTCTAGAAAAATTAGGAAAATTACTTTAACCTATTTAGAATCTAAGAAAAATAAAAACTTGAAAATTTGCTAAACGAATAAGTAGTTAATAAGGAAAGAAGCTCGAATAAGCTAAACTCCAGAATTCCCTTAAATAATAAATGAGGTGAGACTTTAATGAAAAAGTCCCAAGGGCGAGATGGTAGTAGAGTGTTGTGTTGAGGCGTTGTGTGAAAGGAAGAGGTCACAGGTTCGAACCTGTGGCTTCCCTTTTTTTATAAAACATTTTTTTTAATTTTCTTTTTAAAAAAGCTAAAATAAGCAAAAATAAACAACATTAATAAAGAGACTTTTGATAGAACCTATTTTTAAGCTAGGAAAAAGCTAATTAAAAATAGTGACAAATTGCTAATTAGGACTTAGACAAAATAAGCTAAAACTAATTTGCTTCTTTGGACTTAATAAGCAAAAGGAGAACCAAAATAAGCTAAAACAGATACCATGTTATACCTAATAAGCAAAGAAGAATAAAAATAAGCAAACAAAATAAGCTATAAAAGCACTTAAGAGCTAAAGGACCAATAGCTTAAGACAGATATCAAATGACATTTAACAATTTTTAAGCTAAGATAAAGGACAAATAAGCACTAGGGATAAGCTAAAGATTGAAAGCATCTAATGTCCTATAAGCTAATAACTCAAGAAAACAAGAATTAAACAAAATGGAAATGAAATAAGCTAAAAAAGAGATGAAAATGACACAGACTAACTGATGCTTTTGGCTTTTTTAGATAATAAGACAGATTTTGAGCTTAAATTTAAGACTCAATAAGCTAAAACAAAAGACTACAAGCTGAAAACATTTGAACACCTAGACTTTAAGAACATTTAAAAACCAAAATTAAGCAAACAAGAAAAAGAAATAAGCAAGGAAAGAAGGGCATAATAACATGACAAACTCACTACTCACTAACTTTAGCATTTTGCAAAATTTATTGACCAACTTGAAAGCAATAAAAATAAGACTCAAAAAAGACTTTTGGAAAAACTAAAACTCAAAACAGTTTAACTTAAGACTCCAATAAGCTAATATTAATAAAAATTAAACAAAATTAAGCCAGATTTTGACCACTAAAGATCTGCATACTTGGATTTTTTTAAGAAAATATCATAAAGCTTCTACTTGACTGATTTAGAAATAATACTCAAAAAGTTATACCAAAGAGAATTGACTTAAAACAGATTCTAAATGATGCATAAGAAACCAGATATGATCACAAAAACTACACCTCTAACATTTATTTTATGAAATTAGCAAACAAGCAATTAAACTAAACTATAGAACTTGCAGACTTAGGATTTGATAAAATAGAACTCAATATTTAACAAGACCTATTTTAAATTTATAAAAACCAACATTTAGACTAACTTAGAGCTTATTAAAAGTGATTTGAGAACCAAAACAGTTTACACTCTATTTTACCCATTTCAAAACCTTGTCTCAAACACCCCTTTAGATTCATTAAAACCAATTTTCAGCTATGACAGACCTTAAAAGGCTATAAAACATGAAAACAGATAAAGAACTAAGACAACTTAAGACAAATAAGCAAAATCCTACTAAAAATAAGCTTTGAATATTAAGCTAGACCAATAAGCAATTATAAGCAGTATTAACCTCTAACTAGACAGTTTTAACTATTAAATGGATAGACTCAAAACAGACTACATTTAAACTATAAACTAAGCATTTGAAACTACTAATAAGCAACAATAAGCAGATATTAAGCAGAATAATAAGCAAGAAAAAAGCATAGAATAAGCAGAAATAAGCAAAACATATATTAAGCTAGAAAGTGTCTCAAAGAAATGTGGTACCTCTAACCCAGCTAAACAAGATCAATTAATGCTCTTTAATCTTAGCGTCAACAAGCTCCAGCTTATCAGAGATAAGCTGGTAATACCCATAAGCCCTTCCATTATATTTGGCTATCATACCAAAAAGCCTCAAAACCCAAAGATACTTTACAATTTGAAGTAAAACATGAACAACTTGTATAAATTAAGGCTAGAAATCATATTAAACCAAGTAAACCCTTATTTTAGTTAAAAACCTCTTATGAAAACTAAGAACATGCGTTAATAAGTTTGAATTAATAAGTTAAAAACAAATAAACAAGACAATTTAAGATAAAATGACTTTTATTAATTCATAAAAAGAAGATTACAAAGCTTGAAATAATACAATAAGCTGAATTACACTAATAAGCTATAAAAAACTATACTACACTACTCCTAAACTAGATGATTTGCTATGTGTGATCCGAGGCTTCATTTATAGGCTCGAGAGGAACTCTTCATTCATCTTAGCCCTCCATCCATAAGCGAATTCAATCATTACCATCTTAGCCCTTGATTGACTGCCACGTTAATTCAACCAATGAGAGTGCACGGGATTGCCAAGGTGGACAATATTTGCGTCACATGAGAGGCCACGTCGCTCTTCTAGAAAGGAGAAGTATGTGGGAGAGGACATGGTTCATTTCGTACACACAGTCATGTAATTTTGAGGGAAAAGCGGGAGGAGGGTGAATAGTGCTTATTTTGATGTGCTCTTATGACCATTTGACCATTTGAACTAATTCAATTAATAGGACTTTTGACATGGGCCAAGTAATGTGGTAATGGGCTTTACTGCCATAATAAGAGATGTGGGCTGCCCGGTCCCACTAAGGTGGCCAAGTTGGTTCAAAAAAATTGCTTCTATGTGCCTTGGCTTCTGTCATTTCATGCTCTTTCCCGATCCTTGCTTGGCTTTGTTCCGTTTATATACCTTTATATTGTCCATTTGTAATACATCCCATACCTGCACATACACTACACAAAAACAAGAAAATACACTGAATATTTTTTCACACGTTTTTGGTTATTTGGGCTTGTTTTTATAATAGAAAAGGTATGTGATTTAACACATACCAACTACAATGGTCTGATTATTTTGAATAAGATATGTAGGCAATTCGGCGTATACCCGGATGCGACCCCATCCACTCCCTTCATCCATGGATAAGGATAAAACAACATCTTTTACTGTTTCGTTGGAAAAACCAACGCAAATCTCATATTGAATTTCTTTTGCCCTACTCTAAGGGTACTTTAATTTGATATCCTTTTTTATATTCTATTTATATAAAGGCCCCAGAACACTAAAAGGTAAGGGAACCGGAGTTATCTTTCTAAAAAATCAAAATAAATGACTATAAGGAACCAATGATTATCGATTCTTAAACAACCTTATTTTCCATACTTAATCAGCATTTGAAAGATTATCCAACCACGAGCAATCTTAGTTATTGGTGGTGGTTCGGTCTGTTAACTAGTATTTGTTTAGTCATTCAGATAGTGACTGGCATTTTTTTAGCCATGCATTACACACCTCATGTAGATCTAGATTTCAATAGCGTAGAGCACATTATGAGAGATGTTGAAGGGGGCTGGTTGCTCCGTTATATGCATGCTAATGGGGCAAGTATGTTTCTTATTGTGGTTCACCTTTATCTTTTTTGTGCTCTATATCATGCGAGTTATAGCAGTCCTAGGGAATTTGTTCGGTGTGTTAGAGTTGTAATCTTACTATTAAAGATTGTGACAATTTTTATAGTATACGTACCACCTTAGGGTCAAATGAGCTTTAGGGGGGCTACAATAATTACAAGCTTAGCTAGCTCCACAGCCTTTGGGGTGGTTTCTCCGTGGATAATGCCACCTTAAATCATTTTTTTAGTCTTCATCATTTACTCCCCTTTCTTTTAGTAGGCGCCAGTCTTCTTCATCTGGCCGCATTGCATCAATATGGATCAAATAATCCATTGGGTGTACATCCAGAGATAGATAAAATTGCTTCTTAGCCTTATTTTTATGTAAAGGATCTAGTAGGTTGGGTAGCTTTTGCTATATTTTCTTTTATTTTTATTTTTTATGCTCCTAATGTTTTGGGGAATCCCGACAATTATATATCTGCTAATCCGATGCCCATCCCGCCTCATATTGTATTGGAATGGTATTTCCTACCGATCCATGCCATTCTTTGTAGTATACCTGACAAAGCGGGAGGTGTAGCCGCAATAGCACCAGTTTTTATATGTCTGTTGGCTTTACCTTTTTTTAAAAGTATGTATGTACGTAGTTTAAGTTTTCGCCCGATTCACCAAGGAATATTTTGGTTTTTTTTGGCGGATCGCTTACTACTAGGTTGGATCAGATGTCAACCTGTGGAGGCACCATTTGTGACTATTGGACAAATTTCCCATTTTGTTTTCTTCTTGTTCTTTGCCATAATGCCTATTCTGAGACGAGTTGGAAGAGGAATTCCTAATTCTTACACGGATGAGACTGCCTGAAAAGTGAGAAATTCTGACACCCATCATTTTTGAGTGAGTATTACACCAAGAATTGACAAGCCTTTAGTTGTATGAGTTGTACGTTTTCTATTTCTTACGTAACTTTGATGAAAGAAAGCATTCCGGGAACATGAATAAAAGTAAAGGCCTTCCTTGTCATTATAGTAGGCTTGTTTGCAAGAGAAAAGAAGGAGCTTCATCAATGTAATTAGACCTGTAAGAGTAAGCATGAGAAGCTAGTCTGTCTACAATTAAGTTGCCTTGTCTATAGATGTGAGAAACCATCATGCTAGAAGACAATAAGCTGATGCATTCTCTGATCAAGTCAAGCACATGTCAAGGGGTGGATATAAGACCAAGGATGGAGTCCACCATAACTTTAGAATCAGATTTGATGTCATTCACTTAGATGCCCTTATCAGAACATAGTTTGAACCCATCTTTGAGAGCTCTAGTCTTAGCCATCATGTTTGTACCATTGTGATAGAATGAAGAAAAGGAAAAAAATTGGACCTTAACTCTTTCTCAGGATACCACCACCTGCACTCTCTCCTATAGTAGCTTATCCATCTATGTTGAGTTTGGTACATTTTAGTGGAGGAGGATTTGATCCATATCCCGCTTTGATTTCCCTTTGGGCTCCTTATTCTGAGACTGTTCTTTATCACAGCTCTTCTTAAGCTTTCCAACCAACCCTGTTGACTCAGAGTATTCAACCCCCCATTCGCCTAGCCATCAGATTCCTTGGCTGCCATCTTCGTTTTGGCTCCTTGTCATTTGATCTGCGGGAATCAACCTCAAAGAAGGGAGCCTAGGAGTGTAGTTTCGCATGTCTTCTAAATTCTATGTTCAAATTCTAGCTTCAAGCGTTCTGCAGCTAATAATCATATTATGGAAAATGAGGTGTGGGAAAACGGTGCTAATTCTATCTAATAACACCAAAAACCTCATTTTTAAGTCCTTCGGCCTTCGCAAACAAATAGTTTGGCCAACCCAAGTAATCCCCCATAACATCAATCAGTACCGCAAAAGGCTCAAAATATGACTAAGTCTCCAGCAGCTGTGGAGCGGGGGATAAAGGAATAGCAGGATTATAACATTGCACATGATCAATCAGAATGCGGGAGTACAGAGCCTTTAAGAGATAGGGGGTGCGGGAGCATAATACTTAATACTAATGATTCCCCGTGAATTTTCATGCAGATTTGACCACGGTGTACACCCTCCTTAACTTAACCCCTATTACGTAAGGGGGAACTTCGGCAGGATAAAAGAGAGTACGGGAGAAGCAGCTATAGATACGTGACAAAAGAAGGAGTGGCACACTTAAAGAGTCAAAAAGTCCATCATAGCGCAAAAGAGCATCCCGCAGAAAGAGGATCTCGCAAAAAGTTTCCACTTTTCTATCCAGCTTAAAAATGGAATGGAATAGTCTAAGATGCTTAATAGCTCCAACAAGCGCGAAAGCCATTACTTCTTGCTTTTGAGCCCAAGCCTATGTTTGCTTAGTAAGGTTGCTTCTTTTTATATATCCTCAAAAAAAGAAAGGTGAAAGGCTGCTTGCTTGACTTTGAGAAAGAAGTAGAAAGAAGGTATTATATAATAAAAAAAATAAAGGCGTGTTAGCGCTTTTTTTTCAATAAGGGTCGGAGCTTGAAGAAGCGAGCCTATCAGAGAAAAAAGTGCTAGTTGTAGTGCGCTAGCGCGCATTTGACTAAAAACATAGAATATCAGGGCTCTAGGCAACGAGTAGGAGGGAGCCTTGACTTGAAGCATTGTACAAGTGCTTAAGGCTCCTTTAGGCCATGGCCACAACTATCATATAAGGCAAGGCTTGGAAGCAAGCTACCTGCACCTATCGACGGGAACTGGGCTTGGCTTGGCTAGTAGTGCCCGCCCATTCTTTCTCGCCCGCCTGCCGACCCATGAAGATAGGGTAAAGGGGAGGCGGGAAAGAAAAGTGCAGTTTATAGAGTCGAAGAGCTAGTAAAGCTCATAGGTTTCTACCTGTGACTAACTTAATGTGCTTTTGGTAGCAGCAGCCATACCAACAATTTATCTTTCATAAATAAGAACTCGCATTACGGTGCAAGATCTGCCAAGCTAAGCTCAATCACAACCCACCGGCTCAAACAAAGACTGGATTGGTTCACTGAACGCCAACAAAATATAGCAAGTCCTCTAGCAATTAGGTACACAAAAGCCACAGGTCCCTCTAGAAGCCATGATCCATAAGACGCGTAAGTCCCACTAACAGAAAGAGAACTAGACAACTTAAACTCACCAGCTTACTAACACAATCTCTGAACAAGACTTTTGTTAGTTATTTCAATAGACTTGGCAGACCAAGTTTTCAAGGGAATCGGGGCGAGGCAATTAGTTGTTAAGGTTGAGCCAGTGGCGCTAAGGACCTTCTTGAGTTAAGCTAATCTCATTTCCTCAGATTACAATTCTGTGGGTAGTTTAGGGTGAACCGACACATTTCCTATCCTAAAGGGTCGAATGGATGTAATCTCCTATTTTGTCAAGCTAAGCTTGCTTTCTGGAACTTCTTATTTGGGATGTCCTCCGTCTTTTGGTGCACAAGGGCTAAGATGAATCTTTTTTTGATTTAGAAAGAGCCTGCTTTCTTTAACCCTCCCGAATATAAAGTTCTTCTTTACACGCATCGGGGAGAATTGCCGAGAAAATTACTTAAGGATGAAGGTATCATGCGATTACAGTAAGATCTCAGATCGAAGAAGGGGGGCCTCCTTGGGTGTTTACTTTTTTCCATTCTCTTAGATAAGAGCCGATCTACTTTGGTTAGCCGAAAAGACTCATAAGGGAATCAGAACATACTAAGATAGCACAACAACGAAGGCAACCGATCCTTCAATCAGGCCATATCCATTTACTGGAGAACGAGTAGGGAAGCCAGCCAAAACCTTACCTAGAGGGTCACTTCTCTCTCCTACGCCATTACTGATGGACAAAGATGTTCGAAAAGAGAGTTCCTAAAAGCAGGCGTGCTCCTATTATAAGAGAATATGATAGATACATCTCCCCCACTTTTGGCGCACTTCTTTGAAGAGCAAGCTAGGAATGATCAATCTCCATTCACTTGGAGGAGTGTTAGCGTCCATGGTACTAGTTTTAATAGGCCTTTTCAAAGTCTTGGAAAAATCATGAAGTTGTTGAATTACCTCAGCATGATTAGGAGAATGAGGCCTGTTTGAGGGAAGTATAGGAAAAAGGGAGTCGATGTTGCGCAGCTACCGCTCATGGCAGGGAGTTGAAAGGCTTAGTAGCAGCCATAATCCATTCTCCTTCTTAAAGCATCACTTCAGCGGTCATTTTTGTTAGGAATAAATCTTTACAAGACTTAATACTGCCAAGGTAAACTAACAGTACTAATGGAGTTAGTACTACCAGTACAAACTTAGTACTGCCAGTGTTAATTACTACTGCTAGACAAAAGAGTTAATACTGCTGATGGTCAAAGCTGCTGAATTGAAGATAAGAATGCATGGAGATTATTTTGGAATGTTTATATTTGAATTGTAACTGATCTTAAAAGATAGGCAGTTATCTTTACAAAGGACTCCTTGTGTTCTATAAAAGGAGATCCTAAGTTTAGTATACATAATACACTTTTAGATACTTTTCATAGAAATTAGAGAAAGATTGTAATAGCTTCAACGTTTGTAACCTCAGTACTACAAGACTACTCGTATTATTCTAATAATATTGAAGCAATCTGGTTCATTGTTTAGTTTGGTTATCACTGTTTCATTGATAAACACCTCTAGAGTATCAAAGTGTAGATTCCGCATACACTTTGGTATACATACAAAGTCTCAATCTTTGTTATTTTGGATTCTTCCAAGGTAACAAACACTTTACTACGTAAAGAATCAATCAAGGCGTGGGATCAACATCATCCGAGCTTATTTACAAGAGTACTCGTATTATTCTAATAATATTGAAGCAGTTTATTCATTGTTCATTGTTTGTTTGGTTATCATTGTTTTATTAATAAACACCTCTAGAGTATCAAAGTGTAGATTCCGCATACACTTTGGTATACATACAAAGTCTCAATCTTTGTTATTTTGGATTCTTCCAAGGTAACAAACACTTTACTACGTAAAGAATCAATCAAGGCGTGGGATCAACATCATCCGAGCTTATTTATAAGCTGACCCAGCTTATATGGCTTATTGGATTCTATTAAAACCTAATGCCACTTGTTAGAACTCAATTGGGCTTAAAATGCGATTTTTACAAGTTAAGGGACTAAAAGTGTAATTTTGTAAACTTGCGGGTTAAAACAGTCAAAACTATTTTCTAAAAAGTCTAGGGGCTGTTTTTGACATTTCTAAAACTTAAGGGACTATTGGAATATATAAGGACCTAAAGTGCAATTGTTGAAAAGTAGAAGGACTAAAAGTGTAATTATAGAAACCGTAAATATTATATTATCATAAACGTAAGGACTGTTTTTGTAAATATATAAAACCTAAGGGTATTTCATGAACAAAGGTGATTTTAATAACCACTTACCATACCGGACGAATTATTTAGTTACCGGATATTATACAAGTTAACCTACGACTTAATAAATATGAATATTTATTAATAACGTTTATACGTATACAAGGACGTGTGTAATCGTATACCTTCCCAAGAGCCATCAAGTGAGTACAAATACAATAAACATGTGCACCACCACACAAGTGATAACAGTATATATAAACTAGTAATTTATTGTAGTTTATACATTAAGTCGTTAGCCTAAACTTGTAGACTAAGACTGGCCGTATTTACTTAGGTATTTGACGGTGTGATTCATCTACCATACTTGGATATATTTATCATTCACCGGGGACTACTTACTAAGGTGAGTTCATAGCCTCATGTTTTACAATTATTTAAATGATTTACATCTTTGAGGTGAGAACATGCTTTGTTTTACAAATTGGACGCAAGTGTACATTTTATACTATGATTACGTGTTTGCCTAAGTAGCGATAACCCACTGAGCCCATTATCATGAACTGTCAATTACTGGATTGTGAGCGCGAATGTTATAAATAGATCTATTTGGGATTGACATCCCTGTTTGGGTGAGTAGCTCTCACTGTGCCGGTTTACCGGACAACAAACGTATACCATGTCGGATTTGGGATGTTGCGGGTTAGAACATCATTCACGGGCAAATATTGGCAATTTATTGCATCTATACATGTCGAGCTTCAGTGTCATGAGTTTAGGAAAACGTAATTGCTTTTTATAATGTTTGCATTCGTTGCTTAATCATACACTTGGAAATCTTGCGGTCCTACAATTTACATACATAAACCTATGAATTCACCAACTTTATGTTGACATTTTAAGCATGATTTTCTTAGGTCAATAAGGCACGAGGTGCCCAGATACATTGGGGGTCACTCTTTGGAGAGAGTCAATACTAAAGATTGGGTCTTATTACATTTTGGGACATTTGTTATAAACCGGAATCTTTACTCATATTGTCGAACAATTTGAAGCCATGAGCTTATGTAATGAACAAGTATTTTGTTAAATCTAATGTATCTTTTTAAACGACACGTTTAGTGGTCGTTCTCATATCTTGTGCTATTGATCTATGAAGTAACGCCCTCGGATATTCAACATTCCGTTGCGACCCAGATTTGGGGTGTTACAGATTGGTATCTAGAGCCAAGGTTATAGAGAACCAGGTCAAAAGTTTTTGTCTGGACTATAACCATTTTCTAACACTGCTTTCACAAATGGGATTTACACGGGACACACATACATTACTTGTTTGCAATCTAGCATACATGCTTACATGACATACACTGTTTTAGCATTAGTAGTTTACTAAGTGCTTGCATGATTGATATACGGCCACCCAGATTTGGGGGTGTTACAGTAAGCCTGGGGTTCGAACTCTCGACCTCAAGGTTGTGTTACTAAGCCCAGCTAGCTTAGCGCTAGACTAGAGCATAGTTACATTAGTTATAAACAAAATTATATATAAAAAGGAGGATTTGCTTTGGACCAGGTTTTATCAATAGAAGGTTCAAATAAAACTTGACTCGGTCCATATAAGAAAGGTTCAAGGGGCAAGTAAGGTACCGGTAGATTCGCAATTTTGCGCTCTTTCTAATGGAGTGCTCTGGGAATTTTTATGGGTTCGTTTGAACCTCAATAAACGTGAAAATGTCTTCGAAACTCACCCGAAAATTACCGTTTTGCTTCGTTTTCAATCCTTTGTACGTGTAAGACATAATAACATATACCAAGCATATTTGCACTATAATTTGACATATTTTATGGTTATTAGTCCGATTTAAAGTGTTTTCTGGGGTATAAATGATGTGTGTTTAAGCATACGTCATTCTTTTAATTGGATCTTGTGTCTTTTTGTAGATAGGATTTCGATTAATATTTTATAGGATATCGTTGTTCTATATTAATCCATATCATTGAAAAGATTCCTACTATGAAATCTAAATGAATATTTAAATTTGATGGTGGTTTCTTTGTTGATTGAGTTGCTGCTTCAGTGTCATTTATTTAAGTACGGATCTAATCTGCGATCAAGAATTTGGTCTCGATTTTGACGCGTTTGGTGGGAATTAAATTCTAACCTTAATCTCTGTTAGGGTTTTCAGTGTTCAAGATTGTCGTTGTCTTCTTGTTCTTGTGTTGTGGTGTGCGACTAAGGTTAATCCAAGTCTGGTTGTATCAGGGGTATATGTTTGATTTATGTGGGTTGTTAGTCTCTTGCATGGTGTAAATCATGAATCATGGTTTCTTGGATTTAGGAGGAGGAAGAATAATCATAGGAAAAAGACGAGTATTGATACATGCACTAGTTCGATGTCGGAATCTGATGGGACTCTTAATGATGCTACTCCTCGTTTAAAGGAGGTTGTATCACCATCTGTGGTTGACGACACTATGGAGAAGGAGAAGCTAAGTCCTGTGGTGACTTTTACCGAACCGTACCCACCACTACCTATGCTGGTAGCAACTTCGGTTGGCAAAGCCCATGGTAAATCTTCATATGCTAATGTTACTGATAAACCAAGTGGTAAGAAATTGAATTTTCGCACTTTGTTTACATCGGAGGGTAATGGGATTAATGTGGTTGTCCTAGTGGAGTCTATTCGTACTATTAGTGAACGATTTACCAATACATCATATGGTTTTTTCTTGGGAAAGCGGCTGGCATACCTTGTTGTTACTAACTATGTTAGGAACACTTGGGGTAAATATAGGCTGATTCGTTCTATGTTCAGCTCGTCTACCAGATTATTCTCCTTTTAATTTAGCTCCATGGACGGGTTAGATGCTATGCTTGAGAATGGTTTGTGG